>BGNK01007118.1:8717-20464 GCA_003297005.1 Symbiodinium sp. clade A Y106
CTATCTCTATCTATCTCTATCTATCTCTATCTATCTCTATCTATCTCTATCTATCTCTATCTATCTTTATCTATCTCTATCTATCTCTATCTATCTCTATCTATCTCTATCTATCTCTATCTATCCATCTATCTCTATCTATCCATCTATCGAAGCTATCTATCGAAGCTATCTATCGAATCGATCTATCTATCTATCCATCCATCTATCTATCCATCCATCTATCTATCCATCCATCCATCTATCTATCTATCTCTCTCTCCATCTATCTATTCATTTACTTCTCTTTCCTTCTATCTAGCGCCCTATCCATCCATTCATCCATCTATCTATCTCTCTACCTCTCTCTATTTGTATCTCTCTATCTCTGTCTCCATCTTTATCTCCATCTGCATCCATCCATCTTTCTATCGATCTATCTATCTGAGAGGAAGCAATCGTGCAAGACTTCTTTCAGAAGTGGAAGTTGACAGGTCCAAATCGAAGCAATTCTGCGAGACTTCCTCCAAAATTCGAAGTTGACGACATCAAAAACGAAGCAGTTCTGCGAGACTTCCAAAAACAAAGAATTGACTGCAGAGCTGACGGCCTCGTATCAACGTGTTTTGCCACTTTGATCTACTGGGTATTAAAACCAGGCAATGTTCTTCACCAAATCGATACTCTGCCCCAATTGCACCAAAAATATGTGAGATGAATTGCCTGAAGTATTGGGTTAAGCTCGTCGCGAGCAGTTGCATTTGCTCCACCAGACCGAAGATGGCTGTTGGAGCTGTAAGTCGAGTCAGCATTGCTGCTTTTGGATGGACATCAACATTTCTTGCAGCGTGGATCCAAAGCACTCCTATTGGCTTCTTGTCTGTTTCAGCCCGACACTATTCTGAATTCTGCTTATGCAGGTATTCCACTTCCTATGTGGGGCCCCCTAGATAGTTAAGTTGGTTCATAACTCCAACAGCTATAGTTTATGATACACTATAGTTTATATGTTTATGGGGTTTATAAACCAACTAACATAACTGGGGGGCCCCACATTGTACTACTCCCACAAACACAACTAGTAGTTTTAGTCAGCCAATACATCCCCACTACAGCTATTGAATGTCTTTGATTTTCCTAATCTTTGTTAGGGCCCAGCACAACAAATGAACACCTATTTCCAGGATCTCTTACATAAATTTAAGTGCATGATTTCCTGGTTTTGAATCCTATCTACCTATTTTATTTTTGACCATGACACCGGGCTAACGTACCCTTAGCTACGCTGAAAAAACATCGTCAGTTGACTTTCCACCAATGTGCAGCGCAAACAAGTCAAGCTACTACTCAAAGTATTCTGGGTGAATTATAATAACTCACTAACCTGAAATAAGATCATTTGGGGATAGTCACCCCTACAAACCACCATTCCCAGTGAGGTCGCAGTGAGCTGGTTATAATTTACCCAGATGTATTGCTTCAATGGAACATTTCTGAGCCGCTTTACCTGGTGATTTCCCGATTTTAGACCACACAGTTTTCAATGCCTGGAACTGAACCTGATGAAAAGCTTCATTCAGGGAAAATTTGACACGCTCCCTTTTTTTCATGGGGAAAACCATGGTTTCCAGTCAAGATTTTCCTTTCAACATCCTTCAACCAATCTAGTGATCCATTTTTTACGGTACAATGTGGGGCCCCCCAGTTATGCTAGTTGGTTTATAAACCCCATGAATACTATAGTTATTTGCGTATCATGAACCATAGTTATTGAAGTTATGAACCAACTTAGCTATCATCAATCCCATTACAATAAAACCATCATTTTTCCATATGTTCCATATATTTTTCCTGGTTGAATCACCTAAGCTATCATTAAAACCACCATTTTTTCTTGTTAGATCACCATGTTCACCAACTTAGCTATCATCAATCCCATTAAAACCATATTAAACCACTATTTTTCTTTGTTAAATCACCATTCTCCTATGGTTTCTCTATGGTTTCCTTGTGAGATCACCATGTTCCGATGGTTTCTATCGTACAAACCACTGTGATTCACCGCCCTTATTGAACTCTCAAGATTCCGCAGGATGCGACGCCTCCCAGGGTGAAGTTTCTGGTCGGCCAGCGCCTGGGAGGTGTGGCTTTGCTTCAACGAACTATGGGCTTTAAAACCATCATTTAAAACCATACATATATATATATACTATATCATTTATATATATATATATACTTTTTTAAACCCATCTAAAGAAAAATGATGGTCTTAAACAATTGGCTTTATATATCATTTTCTTTGCCCATATCATTGAAAATATCATGATGTTATTTCAAAATGATATATAATAAGTTTTGGAAATTGCATAATGATAATATGATATTTAATGATATATAATGATATAAATATTGATAAATTTTATATAAGTGGAGAAACCATTTCTATAACTGGATAAATTCCTATGATATAAGGGTGATACAGTGGGATTGGTTGAAGGGGAGCTCTGCAGGAAAGCGGTGATTTTTTTTTGGAGTTTCCTGCTGTTCCCTTCATCCAAGTCTGGTACGTTCGGTGGTGTCCCAGTTCCTGAACGCTAAGTTGGTTTATAAGTCCAATAACTATGGTTTATAGGTGATATATCTATAGTTAATGGGGTTTATAAACCAATTTACAACTGGGGGGGCACCACCTTGTAAAAATGGATGGTACAACATTGTAAAATGATACCATTATTATATGTATGTGTGTGTGTCTGTATATAATATATTGATTCTCATGAAGATTTCATGCGAACACTACAGATATAGAGCCACAAAGTGATTCTTTGCGCCGACAATCTCAAAGATGACATTCTATGATATACTTGCAGCTGTGATGCAATACTATATTGCATCTGGTATTTTTTGTTCACAGTTTGCATGTAAGGTTCTTAAAATCAGGTGATATGATTTCCTTTGCCGGTCCTTCGTAACCTACAACCTTGGAACTACAAGCTAATAATGTTGAACCTCCTTCAGCTGTCTCTTCACACCATGATGTTCCCCCTACCAATTCTACCTATCAACGCATCTCAAAAGAACATAACTGGAGCTACAGCAGCCATTTTTCTATTTGGGGTGCACTTCCAGCTAGAGCTGGATGTATATCCATAGTTTGAGAGGTTATCACATGTTACCACCATCGTTAATCGCATGAGTTCAGTTGCAAGCTACTGTCTGACAGGTGAAACAATCAATGAGACATGGTCTGAAGTAAAAAAGAAAAATGCTGGCCTAATGTTCAAATAAAAGTTTATCAGACTTGTTTGGTGGACCTCAGTCCCGCAGTTTTCGCATCAGTGAGCCCCACCAAAAATCTTTGGTGTTACAACATCTTGAATATGCAAATAATTTTGACTAATAGCCCAATAGTGTTACAACATCTTACAACTTACATCCAGCCTTTTCTTGGCTTCTACAATCCTTCTGCAAGGCGTCTTTTTGATCTGGGATTCTTTGCGCCACTCCAAGTGGCCATCCGCCAACGGTGCCATGCGGCGGTGAAATCCCAAAGGTTTGAGCCCGTTTTGGAGCTAAGAGGAGGAGGAGAAGCCCGAACCCCGCCTCTGGCTCTGCCACCTCTGCCGCCTCTGGCTCTGCCATCGCACCCACCGCATCCGCCACATTGTCCAGACCATTTGCCCTTAGCAGGCGTACCGCTTCATCGTGACCTAGCTCATTAAGCAAGGCACCGATATTTGGAACGTCCATCTGGAAGCCACACGGCCGCAGTTAATATATAGAGTTTTAGCTCTCTGGAAATCTTCCGATTCAGCTTGCAAATGCTAGAAGGTCACAGGGCTGCTGCAATTTTTGATAGCACCACCAGTGCCAGTGCTGAGGCAGTTGGTCCCTCAAGAAAGTCCTTCCAATGGTACCTATCCATGAAAGTGTTCCCAAGTGCTAGGAGAACTCCAAGAGATCCATGAAAAAACCACAGCTTTCCATAGATTTATCCATCACCAACCCATTGTTTGAAAGTAGATGTTCATAGATTTTCCAGGAGATGTTCATAAATTTTGCCTGCTTGGTTGATCATCCCACTTACTAAGTAGGTTATAATAACCCCAATGATCAGTGGATTAAGCCGACTTATCCCATTCGGTGTAATCTTCCCAGATACACTGGTACACAAGGAGGGTGATGAGAGGCATATAAGGGATGTTGGTTGCAGCGAGCGTCCACGCATACTCCTCGTAAAATGCTCTCCCGATTTCGCCTCGCATGTCGAAACTAGCCCTGCTGGTTGCACAGAATGGTCTTGCATCACGGGTGTCTGTGGCTAAAATCGTGAGCAAGCATTTCATCATGTTGGCAACAGCAACAAAAACATGTTTCGATCTTCTGCAACCCTCTTGCTGGCGCCCTGGGATCAGCCATTGCCCGATTTTTTTTGCAGTTGCCGGTGTTTCCCGACTGATCCCAGACGCTGGAACCGCATGCGCCTTGTTATTTGGTTTCATCTCTCTTGGCGCGTTTGCTTTCCGACGGGGAGGGCCCACAGGGTGCGAGGCAGCAAACTCGAAGTTAATCGATTTATCGGCCGGTACGGGTTTGCCGCAACAAACGGGAACTGTGACGGGATCTGTGTTTTTGAGAAATGCTCTTATTCAAGAGCTCTTGTCTCTGCTCCCAAAACACATTCAAACGCCAGCTCTCATCATCTTCATCCCCGAGCCCTTTCCCTCTTGAGCGCGCGATCCTTTTTCTGCCTACTAAGTGGGATGATCCACCAAGCACATAAGCATGATGTAGCCTTGTTGTGTAGCCTCTGGTAAACGTTTACATGACTATGGAAAATCACCATTTTCAATAGGTGAATCAACTATTTCTATGGGCATTTTTCAATAGCTATGTAACAAATTACCAGAGGGTAGCCTTTATATATTGGGGATTATCACATATCCATGAACCTGGAATCCTGATAAAAACCAACCAGTATCATGGAATAACTACTTGGATGATGTATTCTCATTACCAATCTTAGATATCCTGCAAAAAAATAAATTCTTTGCTGGTTAGGATAATCCCATTGATACCCAAAATCTCAAAGATTAGTTTCTACGCATCCAAGATTGACCTAGACCGCATCAAACGAATATCTGGCTGGTGGTATACCTACCCCTCTGAAAAATATGAGTTCGTCAGTTGGGATGATGACATTCCCAACTGAATGGAAATTCATATAGTATCCATGTAAGATTGACCTAGTTATGTAGCCTTGTTTGAGATGTTCATACATTTTTCACGGGAATTTTCCCTACCAATCCGCAGGCATCCCAGCGTTCCAGCAGCCACCGCCGCACGAAGCGCGCACGCTCCGCACCCGGCAAAGCTTGACCTACGTCGCACGCGGCAAGGGGCTCCCATCATCCCATGAAGTGGATGTAAACTAATATGGATAATATATTACCAGTAGTACCGCACAAGGCGGTGGCGGAAGTTTCAAAAATAGGAAACCTATAGGAGAGATTGATTGTTGTGAATCACGGATGGCAGAGCGAATCCACTGATTGACCGAAAGGTGGTTGGAGTTGTGTTTGCTGGAATGGTTGCAATGGTTGCAGTGGTCACCTCACCCACAACTGCTGGATGTAGTGTGATGTACTGCAACTGTAGTTGTAGTTGTAGCGTAGTGGAGTTGTAGTTGTGGTGTAATGTAATTAGTGTAGTGTAGTTGCAGTCATATAGTTGTAGCTGTAGTTGTTTTGCAGTTGTAGTTGTAGTTGTTGTAGTTGTAGNTAGTTGTAGCGTAGTGGAGTTGTAGTTGTGGTGTAATGTAATTAGTGTAGTGTAGTTGCAGTCATATAGTTGTAGCTGTAGTTGTTTTGCAGTTGTAGTTGTAGTTGTTGTAGTTGTAGTTGTTTTTGTAGTTGTAGCTGTAGTTGTTGTGTGGTTGTAGTTGTGGTGCAGTGTAGTTGTAGTTGTAGTTGTAGTTGTAGTTGTAGTAGTAGTAGTAGTAGTAGTAGTAGTGTACTAGTAGTAGTAGTTGTTGTTGTAGTTGTTGTTGTTGCTGTTGTAGTAGTAGTAGTAGCTGTTGTTGTTGTTGTTGCTGTTGTAGTAGTAGTTGTTGTTGTTGTTGTAGTTGTAGTTCTAGTTGTTGTTGTGTAGCTGTTGTAGTTGTAGTTGTTGTAGTTGTAGTTGTTGTGGTTGGTGTTGTTGTTGTTGTTGTTGTGGCTGGTGTTGTTNGTTGTTGTTGTTGTAGTTGTAGTTCTAGTTGTTGTTGTGTAGCTGTTGTAGTTGTAGTTGTTGTAGTTGTAGTTGTTGTGGTTGGTGTTGTTGTTGTTGTTGTTGTGGCTGGTGTTGTTGTTGTTGCTGTTGCTGTTGTCGTCGAAGTTAGGATAGTTAAGTTAGTGAAGTTAGTTAAATTAGTCAAGTTAGTTAAGTTAAGTAGCGTCTACTTTTTCGACATCTTCACGTCAAAAAAGGCTCAAAATCCTCAGTTTTTTACACTTTTGACTTCGAAATGTGCTTCGCGCCACAACGGCGTGCACTTTTTCGACACTTTTTCGACATCTGAACCTCCAAAAGTGGTCCGAGACCGTCAGTTTTTAACACTTTTGACTTGGAAATGTGCTTCGCGCCACAACGGCGTGCACTTTTTCGACATCTCAACTTCCAAAAGTGGTCCGAGACCGTCAGTTTTTAACACTTTTGACTTGGAAATGTGCTTCGCGCCACAACGGCGTGCACTTTTTCGACATCTCAACTTCCAAAAGTGGTCTGCGACCGTCAGTTTTTAACACTTTTGACTTGGAAATGTGCTTCGCGCCACAACGGCGTGCACTTTGTCGACATCTCAACTTCCAAAAGTGGTCCGAGAATGGTGTGGTTTGTACATTTTGACTTCAAAATGTGCTTCGCGCCACAACGGCGTGCACTTTTTCGACATCCCAACTTCCAAAAGTGGTCCGCTCCTCTAGTGTTTTGTCCATTTTGACTTGGAAATGTGCTTCGCGCCACAACGGCGTGCACTTTTTCATGTTTCATCTGGCCAGCTGGCTCCGCACCCGCCGCTTTAGCGAGCCTACTTTTCGACCCCCCGGAGCCACAAATTATTGGAAAAACACAGTGAATCGCGCATCTACCTCTTCTTTCTTCTGATCTTTTCTCTTCTCACTCTTCTCACCTCTGCTTTTCAACTGTCTATATTGTTCGCTATTTTCACTTCTAAACTTCCTTCGATTATATGGAATATAATATACATATTGTGAACAATTTGATCCTTGTTCCGGATATCTATGTTGATGCTTAGATAGTACCTGCTCAGCTGGTAATCACCGAACCCGTCCAAACATGGCAAGCAGTGATCGAACACTTTTACCTTCGCGGGGTTCTTGAGCCACAATGGGCGTTCAGTACATATACAGTCTTATCGCGTTCCCTTTGACACCCCAGATGCCTACGGCATCTTCGAACCGTAGGCACGAGAGTGGGAACTTTGAATTGGATTCTTTAGGATGCACGAATTACGCCTTTGTACACGCAAATCCATTCAGCTCCCCCTTCTCCCACACCCGACGAGCGTAGTGGATCCGGGGTCGCTTACTCCATGGCATGCAATGCATCAGCGCATGTTCGAGCTGTACAACGCGAATTATCACTAGCTTGCAGCTACTCTACGATTACGGCTTCGCAAGTCACTCCATCGACGACGGAAGTTGACTGCTCCACCAAGAATAGCAATTGGTGCTAACTAGTGAATTCACGTGCACATTGCTAAAAGAGAATCGTGCAGATTGGGAATAGTGAGAATCTGGGATCTAAGCGAATTAGTCTACTGCCTCGCTCAGAGTCCTCTCACTTGGTCTTTTCCTGATCATCTGTTCACAAAGACGATACACATCTTATAGTCCAGTGATCACTTGGATGGACAGAGGTGGTTTGTTTACTCCTCACGGCGGACTTTCTTCCATTGGGGTGTATTTTGAGATTTCTCCCAACCTGCCGCGCGTTTCGGAGCAGCTTTCGGCGATGGAGGCTTCGCAGGTGGTGCTTTAGATGGTCCATATGGCGGCGGCACTGTCCCCGACTGCTTTGAATACCTCACTTACCACTTCGTCCCCCAGGTTCGGAGCCATCTTCATTTTCATTTCGGACTTTCCCCTCATCGCCTCGGCCTCAGCGAGTTGAATGGCGTAGGCCATCTTGCTGATGAAGTTGCGAGGTAATGGAATACCGCATTGTTGGGCAGCAAAGAGTAGTTCGACCCTTTGTTCCTTTTCTCTCAGACTCAGGTATACCGAGAAAGCTGGGAGTTCAATGCAGTTGGGGAAGCCGTGGCTCCCGGAACGAAAGAAGGTGTATGATTCATATTCGGGAAAAGTTCCCTTCATCAATCGTCGGAGAAAGTTGCTAATGGTCACCCTCATCTCTTGCTTCTCCTTTGCATCACCTTGCATCTTCGTCATTGGCATGAGGAAACCTAAGGACTCGGGAGTGTACCCGGCACATACGAGAAACTCCATCATCTTTTCGTAAACCTCTAGAGTTTTGATGACAGGCATCATCATGTTTCTCGGCCGCCCAGAGTACATCTTTTCTCCCTCTGACCATGAGTTCTTCTTCCCTTTCTCCTGAAAGAGTTCGTCCAATTCCTGCTCAGTCGGCCGCTTGAGTTTGCCATCCTGATCTTCGCCTGTGTAAGGGCAGAAGTCGTCCAGGTCCAGTCGGACTCGCTTTGTGGCCGTCATCAACGCATAGTATTCCTCTGGGGTCAGAGTGACTCTCTGGTTGTAGTAGAGTCTGAACATTGCGATGATCTTTGACATCACGGCATTGTCATACAAGTGAGCCGCGGCCTCGGAGACATCATTGTTGACAAGTCCGTCTCCTGGCAAACCCTTGCTTCCACGCGCAAGATTCTTGGTCCATGCTGGCAGGTTGGATGAAGGCTCATTCTCAGGTTCGACGTTCATGTCATCATCGTCTTCCTCTTCAACGATCTCGTCGTCTTCCTGCTGAGTCTCTTCCTCCTGAGCCATTTCCTCGTCATCGCCTTCGTTGTAGTCGACCTCGTCAGGGTTGAAGCCATAATCGTTGGATTCAGGTACGTTTTCCTGTGCTTGGTGGACCGTATCCTTGAACAACGATTCTTCCTGTCGGCGAACCTCCTCATCGAGCTCTTTCTTTGTGGCTTCATCTTCATCGTCTTCAGGAGCTTGTAGTCTATATGGTCGAATTCCACAGCTCTCGAGCTCTGTCCAGCAACCTAGACATACTGCCAACTTCGTCGGCGTCTCATTGAGGCAATGAGGGCAATGACGGCAACCTGAAGTTTCCACCCTCTTGCGCTCGACGATGTAGTCGATCAGCTTGATGCGGGCGAGGTATTGTTCTTGTCCGCCAGCTTCAATGAGATTGTTCCTGAATTGGTTGACGATGTTCATTGCATCCATGGTGATCTCGTCATACGGTTGCTTTTAAGCGTCGATGCATTGACTTGCGATCCTCAGAATGGACTCCTTGGTGGCGACAGTTCTTGACTTGACAGTGCCTGACCGGACTACCTGGTCGTCGCCCGACGGAACGAACAACCGGAGCCATGTCTTGTTGTTTTGATCCTTTGGATCTTGAATCCATCCTCCTTTGATCGCTGAGAACGGGATGATCTTTGGCGAAACGATCTGTCCCGAATCCGTCAATCGACCACCGTACTCCACCATCAGGGTCTCGGTCGGGATGAAGAGGCAGATGTAGTCCCCCTTTCGCGTATCAACGCTCTTCGTGATGGTCCATGATCTATGATCCCACGGCACATATGGATTGAAGAACGTGAACATACGATGACCTTCTCCAAGACCTCCCGGAATTAGTCCTTGCCTCCAAATGCTTCGGAGGTTGGTCTTCTTCGTGATGTGGAAGCAAACCGGCAGTGACATGATGGTATTGGGCGCGATCGGATGCGAGAGCAATGATGACATCAACAAGACATCATCTCTGGAGGATCCTTCCTTGTGCCCCGTTAGAGCGCGAACTGCAACTGGATAGAGCAATAGCCCTTCGTCGGGAATGTGCGTGTCCGCGTTGACTTTGTTGTCAATGCATGTCAGGCTGCTGCGATCAATGTCCTTGTTGATCCCGAACGCCAAGACTTGTTCACGTACACGACGTCCATATCGGGCACAGTGGAACGTGATCTTGAACAGCAATGCCATGCGATTGCTCGCCTCTTCGACATTCCATGCATTTTGATCGTTTGCTCTTCCTTTGGGGGCGAGGAAGACATGCGGCCAACGTTGGTACTCATGTCTCCAGATTGACTCACATTTGAGTACTTCCTCAATGGGTACCCAGCCGGCATCGTCACAACACAAGCTTTGTGATTCTGAGGCCTTCCCCACATTGTGTCGTAGGATCCTGTTCAGTGAGGTGCTCACCTTGTCCTCATAGCTGTCGAGCCGATTACCGGTTTCGAAGCGATAGTTTGCCGCATACTCCACACCGCCAAAGTAGAAGCAGTTGAAGAAGTGGGCTCCCGTCGTGGGGATGATTTTCAAGAAACCATCTCGCGGCGCTTCGATCCGTTTGTAGAAGGGTTTTCTGATGTTGTTGTCGGAGTAATTTGCGAGGAACTCTGGTACTGACCAAGTGTCACCTCCTCCTCTGACAATAGCGTCCCGGATCACTTCGTTGAGATCAACGATATTCTGGGGTCCCAGCTTGGTAACATCACGCCCTTCAATGCAAAACCTACCATACTCATCGAGGTCTCCGACTTCGGACATAGTCCTGATGCTGTCGTACCACTGGTACTCACCAAACCTCGGTTTTGTAGGCTCATCCGTTTGCCCTGACCCTTCAGTAGCACCTGATCCGTCCTTTCTGTGCTCAGGCGGTTCCATCTCGACGTCATCAGATGTGGGACTATCAGCCTCGAGCGACGCTCGGACGGCCTTTAGCACCTTTCTGACTTCATCCTTCTTCTCATGTTCACATTCGAGATGACCATGTTTGGTGCTACCACAGTACAAACACACATTGACATCCTCAGAGACAGTGAAGAGTTTTCCCAACGCATCCAGGAGTTGTTGTTTTCCGGAAATCTCTGAGTCCCTAACCACATCAGTAGGGTCGTTTGCTGGCTCATCAGCTTCCTCCTCCCCAGGGTGAGTCGACGACTCGTCACCTGGCTTGGCATCAGCATCAGCGCCCATGTTGGCGTCATCCCCTGTGATATGGTGCTTTCTTCGATACTGAGAGATGACCTGATCCTTTTCCTCAACGATTCATACCCGGGGATTGCGTGGATGATCTTCATGACCTTTTCGGCTTCTGCTGTCTGCAGGGTGCAGTCGAAAGATCCTCGTCTCTTGTCGNGAGATGACCTGATCCTTTTCCTCAACGATTCATACCCGGGGATTGCGTGGATGATCTTCATGACCTTTTCGGCTTCTGCTGTCTGCAGGGTGCAGTCGAAAGATCCTCGTCTCTTGTCGAGAAGACTGGGGATATCATCGAGTTTTGGCTGAATGTCTTGGATGTGGCAAACATGGCAAAAGGAGTTGTGAATGTCTTCAATGCCAGCGTTGACCCTGCTGAATTCCTCAACGGCTTGGAAAAGGCATTGGCCCAATTCACATCAACTTCCAGAACTACAAGCACCATCAACGACAAGAGACGAGGATCTTTCGACTGCACCCTGCAGACAGCAGAAGCCGAAAAGGTCATGAAGATCATCCACGCAATCCCCGGGTATGAATCGTTGAGGAAAAGGATCAGGTCATCTC
>BGNK01007119.1:0-11958 GCA_003297005.1 Symbiodinium sp. clade A Y106
GTGGGTGGGTGGTGGGTGGGTGGGTGGGTTGTGTCTGTGTCTGATGGCGCAATGTCGCGTTGTAAAAGAAATACGTGCGTAATACGCCATACTGCCAAGATGAAGCTCGTTGTCCATGACTCGCGCCGCATTTCCCGCCCGCCACTTCCCCCACCGACGCCCTTTCGACAAAACGCTGTTGTGGAAGCGCGATGCAAACTACTTGAGCAACGGAGAAGGGCGTTCTCGGCCATCCCCGGACCTCCACTAGGCTCTGGCGCTGATGGCTGTTGCACGTACGAAGGTTTTCCACATCGCATCGGATGGGAAAGTCGGAGCATCCGAGTCATGACCCATTCCGTGAGCGAGACAAGTTCACAGGAGGAGCTTTCAGGCGTAGATTCAGAGGACAAACTTCAGAGACAAATTGCATTGAGCCGGGGTTTAAGTTTAAATGAGTTTAACATGCCATCTTGCCGTCCCTCTGCCAGAAATGCTGCATAAAATGCATGTACAAGAAGGACGAGCGCTGAGGAACCTCTGTGTCATTCTGTGTCCATTGTGCCTTGAAGGCGTTGGCACTCTCCGAGCTGGTCCCTGGCAGCGGTCTGGTTACTAGTTGTGAGAAACGCAGACTCCTTAACCTTCCGGCTGTTCACACCAACAGGAGGCTGCGTGTGACAATTCTACATGAAACTCTCCACGGCTGCCAGGATTCGTAGGGCGTGCCGCCGCCATAAACCGGTGCTTTCTCTGATAGCGGCATGAAGGGACCTGGGCAACAGTACACTCAATACACTGATTGCAGAATTGTTGGGTTTTTGCAAGCTGGTTTCGGGACTTCTGGTTGCTCTGGGGCTTCAGGATTACGAGACCAGATTTCGAGTTTGCGTATGTAATGCAGTTGGCTTCATTCAGGTAGCGTGCGTGCACGGTATCATAAGGAGAGGTGCTTGCAAGTTAACGTGCAGCACAGTTGACAAAGAGCGCCCGAAGGGTCCTGGAGAAAACTCCCATGTCCTTGTGTCTTAGCCAAGAGGCTCTGAATTTTCGTGTTCGGAACTGTCGCATCGACCACGGGTCGAGGCCGCTTTGATCAGTCGGGGAGAAAGGCCAGGTTTGAGCTAGCTGAGGTGACTTTGACAACCCTCATATGCCCAACTTGCACCTCCCTGTACCGCAGGTCAGCAAAGCATGCAGCCTTCGTGTCCAACCAATTTGAGTTTGCATTCGGCTTCGTGGGTCCATCTGCTTGTGGTTCTTGGCTGAGGTGGCGAGAGAGAAATGGAATTCAGAGTTGCCCTGCAGGTCTTGTCATGTTTCGAGGCTTCGCGAGCGCATCTGGCAAGCTCCCCATCCAGCTGTGGACGGTTGCTGGATGCTGCATGGTGCGTGTCTACCGACACGTCGTCAACCTTCCGCGCTTCGGAAACTACGTACTTCGCGCAAGCTATCGCGGCCCTCCGGTTGTCCGACGAATCACAGCGGACCTTCGTCCCTGACTCAAGCGCCAAGGGCCCCACCACCTTCGCAGGCTCGATGAGAATCCATCAGAGCTTGAGCCACAGGAGCCACGATACGGACGGCGAGGGGTCCTCACATTGCCAACGGCAACAACGGACCACTGAAGCTGCCAACATGAACCGCCATGCCAGAATCCAGAGTTCGCGTACGGCAGGTTTGGCCTCCGTGGTGCCTTTTGCGCGTCGGGCTCCTCCAATAGAGGCAACGGTGCCCATAGAAAGCTACAATGCAATGGGCCTTCCAAGTCAGGTGTGGGATGCTTGAAGCCTTTCATGGAATGGTTCACAATCCGAGAACATGCCGTGCTGCCTGCAGACCTCACATGGAACTCCGGCACCACCAGGCGAAGAACTTCGAAACTCAGCTGAAGGCTCCGAGTCGTGGCGCATTGTCTCGGGAGGGCCCAGCCTCCCGAACACCTCTTCCATCCGAGCGTGAGAGCTTCAGGCCTTGGACGTTCGTTTCTTCCCTGCGTTGCCCTGTGTGCTTTGCTTCTGGAAAGCAGCACTTCAAGGACTCCTGGGCCGAAGAAGCTTCCGACTCGGCGACAAACAAGTCATCCCAAAGACTCGTAAGCCTTTTTCTCCTGAAGCAGCTCTATCTTTATCTGTGTTGCGTAGAACTTGCGAAGCTGAAACTTTGAAAAGAGAAGGTTGATTGTTGAATGTCATTCTCTAGTGTTGGCTCACCCGGCTTTCGTATTTGCTGGGTGTGCTGCTCCTGTGCACATGGGCCGAGCTGGTCTGCCCCGGGCGCAGGTGGCCTCAGGAGGTCGTGTCTTGAAGGCTTTGAGATTCGTTGAACCGTCATCCAACGCTCACAGCCGAACTAACTCCCAAAGGCCTTGTGAGACATGGACCTGGCACCTATAGGACCTGGACCGCCACAGTGCCACACTGGTATGGAGACCTGCACAGACCCCGACCTGGGCAGCTGCTGCAGAGCATGTGTCTCCTCTGTGCGGATTGCGTCCGAGGCTGGTCCAGGTGACCTGGGTGTCGTTGCACATCTTCGTTACCAAGCCCTGGCCCTAACAGTCGCGTGCAGGGATCGTGGGGGCCGGAGCCGACTAGTAGATTTCGACATGCACCTCCCTTTGATGGAAGATTTTCGGAAACCGAGGCAAGATCTGGGAAGCCGGCAGCTCTGCTTGTGGGAAGGCTGCGCTGGGATTCGATGCATTCGATGCATCGGAGACCAGAATCTGCCTCAGGCTAGCGGCTAGAGTCCAAGCACGCAAGCTGCAAACAACTCTCCTGCGATCTTCCATGCCGATGGTTCGATGCTGGGGCCACGGCAATGAGGGAGGAGGTAGCTCCGGCTCGCCCTCGATCTCCTCATCCCTCAATTGCGGTCGTTTGCGGGTTGATGCGAGAAATTGGGCCCCGCTCCAATCACTCCGGATGCAAGTCAGGGAACATAGCAACCCGCCGGATCCCGCTGGTGACCTTCCCTTCGTACTTCCACTTGTCAGCGACTTGGATGCCGACATGAAGGACTTGCGACATTCCAGCTCCCAGTGGCGCCTGCCAAGGGACGAAACTGCGACCGAGCCGCCGAGCCGTGCTCTGCAACGACTTGGAAGGTGGAGTTTAACAGCTTCACGGCTTCCTGCCTCTCCGCAATCTGGAACGATACCTGCGGCTCAAGAACTGCTCAGCACCTCCTAGCTGCAAACCGCCGAGCAAACGAGCTAGGACCCATTCACCCGATGCGCCATGAGCCTGCGAAGGAGCCTGAGCCTGAAAGAAGGTCGGCAAACCCTAAAGCCCGAAACGAGTGGGCAGTTGAAGTGGCAACTCAAGGGGAGTGGCTTTTACACCTGACAATCGAACCAGGGGTGACGACTTCAAGGAGGGAAGCAATGGGGTTCGTGCTTCGAAGCTCGAACCTGGAAAGATCATGGAAGCCGATTCAATACCGGACCGGAAGGTGCAGAATTCCTGGGTGCGGCAGCAAGCAAGCTGCGGATTGCTCGGAAGTCGAACAAATCACATCGCAGCATGGCAGGACAGACTGGATGGGCAAGAAGGAAAATGCAGAAATCACGCTAAGAGAGAACTGGCACACGGAAGAATGCAGGAGGTGCGTTTCAGGATGAAAGACTTCCACGGGGTATTGAGCTATGTACTCTGCAGGGGTCGTGCGCTTGCGATGGTTGCCGTCGGGAGGTTGGATGATGGGAGCGGAACCGTGCCAAACCCTCGGAACTTTAGAGCCAGAATCCGAAATCGAAGAGGCCCGGATGCTCTTTTTGGACGCCTGTTTCTCTGGGCCCACGCTGGGCTCCAGGATGCAATCCAACAGGTGCGCCTGTCACAGGCCATCGGAAGAGTCTGCGCCGCAGACAAAGAGTCGAAGCCTCGTCTTCTTCTCCGAATAAAGGCTCCCTTATACGCATGCCAGGGAAAAAGTGTCTGAGTCTGAGTCTGAGTACCTCTTGAGGCCAGGTGCCAACATGTACACACAGCTGGGCTGCACATCACCAGAGTCCAGGGTGTCGCTTGCAAAGCCATCTTTAAGAGGGGGAGAGAGAGAGAGAGAGAGAGAGAGAGAGCGAGGGAGGGAGGGAGGGAGGGAGAGAGAGAGAGAGAGAGAGAAAAGTAAAAACAAACAACGAGAACGAGAACGAGAAAACGAGAACGAGAACGAGAACGAACAGCCTCTGGAGACCCGGAAAGTCGAACAACTGGCAAACACGAACAGATCCCAGACCGAAACCCACCCGCCTCCTTCTTCTCCCAGCCCGATAAGACCAGGCCCTTGCCTGGGAGCTGGCTACAATGCCGGCAATCGTGGTCTCCTCTCGCCATGCTACCGGCTTCGAACCACATACCTCTCGAGCCTCACTCGGCATCCTGTGTTCAGTCCAATCGCGAAACCCGTGCTGCAGTCTTGGTGATCCTTGCCTTTGGGGCTGCGCGAACTGACTGTTCCGAATGCCGCCCCCATTCAGATCATCAATGCTGCCAATTACAGCATGGCGAGCATGCGTCTGGGCACCCAGACAATCGCTTTTAAACACGGTTTCAAGCTCTGCTAAGCTCACCACAAGGACTCCGCACCAGTGCACTCGGCGCAGTGACTGCAAGGGCAGGCAGTGGCTTCACCGGCCTTGACCTGGTGAGACCGAAGGCATCATCGCGGTTGCGACACAAACACTCATACAAAAGGGCAACACCAGACAGCACAGCAAAAACGTGACATTCGCTGAGATGACCCAGCTGATAAAGTGCTCAACCAAAACAACAAGACGAGGACAATGGAAAATCTTGAACGCTGTGAGGATTGAGGTGACGAGGATTGCGCAAGTCAGTATACGGATATGCGACGGCGGATCTGCTCATGACGATGACGACGAAGATGTTGCTGATAAATATCTCGATGATAATGACAAGGTGTGACTAACGGCGCTGAGGATAACCATGCTGGTGATGACACCGATTCCTCTTGCTTGCTGGTGTTGGCAAACGGTCACAGGACGTTTCATGTTATCGACCCGTGATCGAAGATAACAATAACCCCCATTGCTCGCCATAATGTTCTGCTTCTGCCTCTCCTCATAACTGCGCGATCACTGCCATCATTGATCATCAACATTCCACATTCTGATCAATACTACCTCGCCAGGCTCGCATCCCCGATCGTGACCTACAACTGTACGTGCAGCCCTTCGCAGCTAATTACGTTGCGCTTCAACCGCTATCTTTGAGTGCCATGTCAAGAATATTGGCGGTAGCCCAGACTTGTTGGATTACACTGCATGGTGAATCTTGCCTTCGAGCTGTTGTCTCAGCATTGCTGCCGGGTCTGCTATCGCACGCTAGGTCGAGTTTCGGTAGGATCAGTGCAGCGACAGAGCGTGTTGTTGCCCTGGCATCCAAATCCTGGGAAACCGTGGAATTCCCCGCCTCTTGATGGGCGACAAGTCAACTGCATCCTCGGGAATGCAGCCAATGACTCAACCCTATGCACAGAATGGAGATCACTGCAGGCGTAGATTCGGTCAGCGCGCGCTGCAAGCGCAAAGCGAGCCTTGGCCCCAAGGTAGGAGAAGAAGGTAGAGCCCGAATCGGATCCCATCTTGAGCTAAACTCTTGTAGACTGCGCCTGTTGAAGGGGACTCCTAAGGGGACAACCACTGCCTTCATGCTTGCTGGCTCTGCTGTAGATTTCATGTTTCCCTGCTTTAGGGTCTAGAGCAATTCGGAAGACCTTCTACGTTGCTGATTTGTCAAAGCTGCCCTCTTCCGTTGTTTCTCTGAGGCCCCCACGACCGACCGAGGCGCAAGTGGGGAGGCAACGCAGCTGAAGGGAGCGTCAGCACGCCCTGGAGAGAAAGTGTGGGTGCGGAGCGTTGCGGAGCTGTGGCTAAGGCTTGGGAAGCGGTCATGGTTGCAATTGCTCCACGGTTCGAATGTCGAGACGAGCCCGACAACTTAGGCGAAGCTTTGCCAAGGCTCGATGCGAAGCGGCTCCGACGATCTGTGCCACAGCAACAGCGGATGAAATGAGAAGAGACGCAGTGTCCTGGCGAACCTTGCATGGTCCTAGACCGTCACAGACAATACTCCATGATGAGCCGGCAGCGGTACCACAGTCATGTGAGAACATGAATAGAGCATTGATATGCACTTGTCGATGCCAAGCCAGAGATTGCATACAACAGTTAACACGATGTGAATTTTCACCCATCTAACCGTGCCGTCCACTGCTGCCCGAGGCTCCTCCGATCCAGAAGGCGGTGTTTTAGCAGCGGCGCCTCGGCTGCAAAGCCTAGTATCCCGATGCTCCAAGTAGTGCCTGTCCATACCAAAACCACTAGCATGGTACCAACAAGCCCGTTTTCCAGCCAGACCCGAGCATGAATTTCATCCTTGTCATAGCTGTTGTCAACATGAATTTCACACTATATCTCTGGAAACCAAAACCGAAGAACGATGCTTTCAGACAATTCGTGATATTAACTTCAATGAATCTGGTCCACCGTTGACTTGCGGACCTGCAAGTGAACCGATGTTTTCGCCCCTTCCCACACGGATTCATCCCGCTCTTAAGGCAAGTGGCGTTGGTACCACATTCGATGCAACCTCACGAGCAACATGCTCCGATGAGTAGCTGATGTTCGGGCGTCACCATCACTCTTCACAAACACGCCTGCATCATGCATGCGGCACTTGGGCTGCCATGTGCACTACGATTGTCGTCAATGAGCTGATAACCACAAAGCCGTAAGCGGTAAAACCCTGCAAGGCAAATACACGATGGTTGGCAACAAAAACGTGCTTGAGCCAGAGCTGCAACTGCGAATGTCTGTGTTTCGGAATCAAGTATGCAACAGTCTCCGCGTGCAAGCAAGTTGCAAACCTGACACCGCTTTCAACTGGATGCTTGTGGTATGGTCGGATAAATGAGTTTACTGACAGTGACTGGTGTTGCCCAAAACTAATCGCATTCAAAATTGGAAGAAAGCTTTCTTCGAGCTTAGTTGCTTCACTGCACAATTTCCGCCAAAGAAAAATTTTATCGTCTGAAAACTCGGAGCGTGAAAAGCCGTTCTGGCGGCTGCATGGGTGACTGCGCCACGGCAACACACAAGCTAACAGCATCAAGGTGGAAGACCAAGCGACGGCGCAAAGCAGTAGCTTGTCTGGCCTCCACGACGAGAACTCGCCTTAAGAGACGCATCACCACCGAAGTTCCGATGTGACAACGCTAAAGGCAGCTCCATGCATACAAACCGTGCATAGATTCCACCTTGCCGTTCATGAAAAACTTGTAAACCAAGCTTCTACACAGTAGAAGAGAAGCCTCAATTCTCACCATCCAGCCTTCTTCTGTGCCTTCTCAACAGTTCATAATGCATCGGCAAGTTCTTGTCTGACACACTTGCAAAAGATCGGCTGACAGCTTCCAAAGCACAACACTTCGAATTTGCTCTGCAAGCTTCAGTTGTGTCTGTCAGCTCTCAGACTTGAAGTTGCTTTTTGATTGTCATACAATCGTTCCAACAGGTCACACTTCCTCAATGAAAACATGCATGAGCATGTTTTGGTTGAGCATGTTTTGGTTTGACTCGCACAACTCCAGCAATTGAGGCACTCTCTTTTCCCGTGTTGATCTGCAGGCTGCGTTGCTAGAAGGACTCAGACTCGAAGGGGGAAAGGATACAGAGAAGATTAACATGGCCCCTGCGCAAGAAATGCAAGATTGCAGAGACTTGTGGAAGAAGAAAGCATGCTAAACGAACTATTTGCACACAGATACAAACTTCGCAACCAACTTGCACACAGATACAAACTTCGGACTTCAGCACCCACTGGGTTTTCTCAGCGTCGCGCCATTCTGTCTTGTCTGTGCTTCTACTCAACAACAACCATTTTTAATTGGACGCTGTCAAAATGGACTCAGCACTGAGTGGGCGACTTCCATGATGGCTCTGTGATTAAGACACACAAATTCAGAAAACCTGGAAAAAAATGCGACTCTTGGGAACCAGCTGAGCAGCATCCGTCGAGCATCTTGTTGCAGCACTCGCAGTTTGCGATTCTGTGCGAACTATTTTCAGATTCTAGAAGTTTTTTGTCGAGCCCACAACTCCAAAAGAATTACACAGCTCGGAAAATTGTAAAAGAAACGCCAATCCCTCTGCTTCCAAGTGAGCTGTAAGTTGCATGTGAAAAACCTGGTGTGATGGACGATATGCCGTCATCCCTACAATCCAGAAAATGCCAAGCCGAAAGAAAGAAAAATAGAAACACGAAAAACGAAGAGCGATCTACTCGACCGTGCACTTTACACCAAAGAACAGAAAGACCTGAGAAGGCCGAGGCTAATTGAGCAAGACAGCAAGAGAAGTCCAACCCAGATTCGATCCAGGTTGGCTGCAGCAGGCTTGGAGGGGAAAAAAACAACATCAGCAACCTGGATTCAACCTGGATTGCAAGAAATACATCTGTCCACCTCTTCTACAACACATTTTTGGACTGGTGGCATCAAGCCACATAAAGACGCTTTGATCGGCAAAAAGAAAAATGAAAGTACGACTCTTGCCCTCCAACACTCTCTGCTCGCACCCTCGACAAACGTTAGTTTCCGAGGGGCCTCTAGGGAACCCCAGGGCCTCTGGGCCTCTCACACAGCACAACGCACAGAGCGGGCACGCTCCACAACTTTTACTCCGCTGTTCTTCAGCAGTCCGAGTCTTGAGCCAAACCCGGCACGGCTTGAGGCTTCAGTACACAACTCCCTGGACTTGAAACACTTCACAGCTGGTGAGCACTAACAGCGAACTTGGGCTTCAGCTCTCTAAACACTAGAACTGGCTCCTGATGCCTCTTAGGCATCCCGCTGTGGCTCTGGCGNTGGTGAGCACTAACAGCGAACTTGGGCTTCAGCTCTCTAAACACTAGAACTGGCTCCTGATGCCTCTTAGGCATCCCGCTGTGGCTCTGGCGAAAGCAAACAGGCTTGAGTCACTTTACTAACACTCCAAGCGTCCGCAAAGCTCACTCAGAGGTACGGACGGTACGACCGAAAGGCGGACCGACCGACCGACCAACAAACAAAAGGTTTCGAAAACATGCAGTATGGTTTCGATCCATGCTCTCACCATGCCAAANGACCGAAAGGCGGACCGACCGACCGACCAACAAACAAAAGGTTTCGAAAACATGCAGTATGGTTTCGATCCATGCTCTCACCATGCCAAAACAAAACGTACTCACATGACATGCAAAACAAGGCTGTGCAAAACTTTCCAAAGCAAGTTCAAGTGCTTTCACTGCTAACTGGGAACCTTGGGAGGTCACATAAATCATTGTCAACGCGGACTGAGAGTCCCGCGACCCGTAGGCCGTTCGTCCGTGCAATTAATTAAGACTTGGGTGGCCCATGCTTTGCATGGGAGAAGCCTTCAAGTCCTTCTAGGCGAGCCCACTNAAATCATTGTCAACGCGGACTGAGAGTCCCGCGACCCGTAGGCCGTTCGTCCGTGCAATTAATTAAGACTTGGGTGGCCCATGCTTTGCATGGGAGAAGCCTTCAAGTCCTCTAGGTGAGCCCACTCCTTGCCCAATTGGGCAGGTCGTGGAGAGCTACCTAGTTGCGGTTGCAACTCCTACGCAGTAAGCTACCGGCTACCTGGGTGTGGCAGCCACAACCCTCCTGAAAAGGGCGTGGCAGCCACAGCACCTTTTCTCATGAGGTTTGCGGGTTACAGGTGTGGCAACCACAACCGTAGGTAGAGGCATAGCAGCATAGTGCGAAAGAGTGCACAGCTGGAAAGCTTTAGATCCGGGGCAACCACGATGACGTCGTTGCAAAAGGCATAGCTTGTGCACCCTGGGCGTGGCAGCCACTGCTCCAGGGGCAAAGTGAGGGCAGCGCCAGCGCTCCACTTCGCACTGCACATCCCTGCAACTGAAGGAGCTGCCGGTAAGCCGGCGCTTCAGCCGAAAAGGCTGCAAACCTCTTGGGGTAGTGTTGCCTGAGGCTCGACCATATCTTGTTGAGCGCTGGNTGCAACTGAAGGAGCTGCCGGTAAGCCGGCGCTTCAGCCGAAAAGGCTGCAAACCTCTTGGGGTAGTGTTGCCTGAGGCTCGACCATATCTTGTTGAGCGCTGGCTCTGCCTCTGGGCATACTTGGTAAGCAAGCCTGAGCAGCCCTGAGAAACCCTTCTTACGTGGGGCCCCTCCCTGGTACCAATCCTGAAGGTCGCATAAGAAGAGGCGAGGTGGAAAAGAGCTCGATGGGTTGACTGCCAAATTGCTCGGACCGATGTCGCAGATCGAAAAACCCTTGCTCTCGACCCAAGTCATCACCGCACCCACGTAGAAAAGAAACTCTCGGATCTGGGCTTTTGTCATCTGCTTGAAGCGCTCGGTAGCCAGCTCGCTCCTCCTCTGTAGGAGGCCATGGAAAGGGATAAGGGTGCTCTCCACTCCATCATGCATGGACACACACGCGCGCCCTTCCCATAAAACCTCCGCCGTTATTGAGGGGAGGAGTCTTGCGGTTTTGGCCTCGTTGCCATGGGCCTCGTCCATTAATTTCAAAACAAACCTGTCGTTGTAGGAGTAGACAATGCGCCAGTTTCCTTTTCCCAGCATCGCAATCCTCCTGAGGGGATCGAAAACCGAGCCGGAAATGACGTCAGCGAAAAGGAAAGCTTCTGCCGAGAGCCAATGCCTTGCAGATTTTGGGTGGCGCTGGTTTGCCTGCTTGAGGCAGGCCATGTGTGGTTCAGGGCCCGGCTCCTCAGTCTTCACACGTTTAGCCTGCACCCAATGCTCCATCAGATCAGCCAGCGTCTGCTCCCGGAGCGGCTCCATCTCTAGAGAAGCGGCCGACGACACCTCGGAGTCGGAGTCCTCCTCAGCTTGGTCCCCGGAAACCGCCCTTGCACCGGAGGGGGCACCCCCACTGCCGGTGGTCAACTTGGCTTCCAACTTCGGCTTTTTGCCAGGGGAGGCAACCTCACCACTGGCCATGCTCTGGCTCGCTGGCTCTGGCCTTGGAGCTTTGCTAGAGGAGGCAGCCTCGCTTCTAGCACTGCTTTGCGCATCCATCTCTTGCTTTGGAGCCGTGCCAGAGGAGGCATCCTCCATACTGGCACTGCCCCGGCTGTCTGACTCTTGCTTTGCAACGGGGGCGGCATCCTGCGCCGCCTCCGGCGGGGTTCTAGCGCCAGGGCCCTCCACCAAACGGATCGGCTGCTGAAACCGCCTGGGGGCCGGCGGTGGCGGGGGTGTGCGTGATGCCGCCCGAGCGGCAGTCGCCTTGGCTTTTGCTTCAGCTCTTTCGTGTTGGTGACCGCGATTGCGGTTCCTTGATGCAGCGGTCCTGCTTATGTGTGGCAAACCTCGGCGACGGCGCTCGGCCATGAGCGCCTGATACTCATCTTCAGGAATCCTTAGAGAAACATCCAAGCTGGGAGAAAAACCGGACTGGACTTTCCTGGGATCCCAGCATATTGGCACAGCCTGCAGGCACAGGGGAGGCACCCTCCACACAGGTTAAGCAAGAGAGATTATCAACATAACCACCCGCCCCGGAACCCGCCCAAAGAAAAGTTTTGAGCAAACGAGGCTCAAAGGGTTAGAGAATGTTTGATTGTCATACATGAGCAAACTTGAACAAACTCACATGTGNTTTGAGCAAACGAGGCTCAAAGGGTTAGAGAATGTTTGATTGTCATACATGAGCAAACTTGAACAAACTCACATGTGACATGACTGAATGCGAAACGCTTCACTGCCGCAAGCGAGCTCGCCGGAGATTTTTTCACCGCAGTGTCTGACGAAGGTAGCGCGAGTAAGGGAGGGCGGATTAATGCTTATTGTTCTAAGACCGTGCTAGCATAAGAATGTTGTTTGTCACATTTGTAAGTCTCGAATGTCATGTTTGAGCCTTCGGAGATGAATGCTTCACAGACAACTTGCGCATGCTACAAG
>BGNK01007120.1:9800-20444 GCA_003297005.1 Symbiodinium sp. clade A Y106
TCATTGCTGAGTTGTAGTCCGCTTGTGCTTCAGCGAGGGAAGTGTGCGGGAGGCGTCCTGCAGTAAGTTGCGATAGTGCAGTGGAAAAGGTGCGCTTGGAATTGCCCTCTTTGGTTGCATTCCCGCTCCACGCTCTCGATTGGCGCTGAAGGTTGCATACCAACTGTGCCTGCCTGGCCCTTGCGCAAAGCACTCTTGAGCCACGGAAGGCTTTCCGTGCATTTCGGAGCTGCCGGTGCTCTGGCAGATGCTGCGATATCGGGAGATCTCCACGCAAGGCTTTGCAATCAAGACCTTTCTCTGCACATAAAAGTGTAAAGGGCGGAGGAAGGACGCCAGGGTAAGTTTCCGTCAAAATCACACTTCTCTGCGATGAACTCAACCACGAGAAAGGGAGATGAAAGGATGAGCTGAAGCGGAAGTCGCAACTCCTGACAAGGCATGCGTGAGACCATAACCCACCAGTCAGCTGTGGCAGGCAGGCTGGACTTCTTGAGGCGTGGCCTGGCTACCCAGGCTGTGCTNATGAGCTGAAGCGGAAGTCGCAACTCCTGACAAGGCATGCGTGAGACCATAACCCACCAGTCAGCTGTGGCAGGCAGGCTGGACTTCTTGAGGCGTGGCCTGGCTACCCAGGCTGTGCTGTGTGCATTGTGTCTGTCGCACTCGGTGGCATGCTGTTGTGGCTATGTGCCTGATTCATGGCATCCAGCCAACCATTGCTGCGATATGTCACTTGATGGACCGATGCTTTGTTGCCATCGGGATGTGGTGTCAGAAATGCCTTGCAATCTGCTTGCCGGGTAATGGTGCTGCTCAAGTGGCCCATCTCACAAGCATGCCTCCGTGCGTGCAGAGGCTGCTGGCGCCCAAAGGCGCTTTCGCCTCGCTCATGTCGAGGCCGTGCCAAGCCCCTAGCCCCAGCCTGCTGACAGGCGGCATGATTCATATGGTCAAGATTGGCCCAGGAGCACAGAGAGTCTGCCAAGCAACAGGCAGTCTAGCAACCGGACCCAGTCCAGGCCTGTGCATCCTGGACTCTGCTCTTCATATTGCACCTGCTGGTCGATAGATTGTCTAAGGAATGTCACCCATAAGTCTTGCGAATGTTACCCATCATTTTTCCCATGTTCATCTGCTGCCTCGGCATGGAGCCGGAGCAGGGTCCTGTCTTGAGCAGACCTGCTTGTTGGAAACTTCCTTGGCGCAGAAACCACAGTTCATGTCTTGTCCTTNTCATTTTTCCCATGTTCATCTGCTGCCTCGGCATGGAGCCGGAGCAGGGTCCTGTCTTGAGCAGACCTGCTTGTTGGAAACTTCCTTGGCGCAGAAACCACAGTTCATGTCTTGTCCTTTCGTCCTCTTGACGAGGACAGGCCCACCTGCTTGCCACGTGCAAGCGAGCCTGTGCAACAGATATGCAGGGTGCGTGTGCTTCGATGGCTTTGTTAGCAGATGCGAGCTTTCTGTCCATTTGCCATTGATAATTGCTCTGACACAAGTGTGCCAGGTTTCAAAGCGAATGCCCAAGGCGAGCCCTGTCTGGTAGGCCCGTTAGGCCGTGGCAGTGTCTGTTAAACAGGTGGCTGCAACCTCTTGCACGGCTCTCTGTATGTGAAGAAGCCCTCTCCGCGTTCTCGTGCTTCTACGCCCCTGCGCCGTCCAGCGACTGCTTCTGCCCGGCATCCTCGTGCTGGGGCAGTTCCTGAGCCCGGTTGGCTCAGCAAGCGCTTTAGACTCCCAGTTGCTGGCGCTTGAGCACGCCAGCCGCCAATCTTTACCCATCAGCACTTTGCGTACCCGCTTTCTTTTTGCCGCTGCATCTGCTGCCCTTGCAGATGCTGTGGGCCTAAACGTCTCCTTACTATGTCTTCCTTAACAGGCACCAGCACCGTTTTGGGCCGGGAGGTGCTCTTGCTCTTGCCGTGCCGGCCTCGAATGCGTGACCCACACTGTCTCAGCCTGCATCTGACAGGCCCATACTCTGGAGATTCCCATGCCGAGAGCCTTCGCGCCCTTCTCCTTTCCACTTTTTCATGCGCACCAAGCCCATGCAAGCCTTACAGAGTCCTGAGTACCATGCTGCAAGTGTCTTTGCACGTGCCAGCCCGGTGCTGAGCCTTGCATTGGAGAGAAAGCCGCTGAATAGAGCGAGCAGCAGGGGCTTGTGTACGAGTTGAAGTTACCAATCACAACGATAATTGGTTGAGGTAGAAGCCTTGCCAAGTGTTCGGCGTGGGTGCACCGAGGCGCCGCATCGTGCAGGGTGTCCACTCCTTCCGAGCCTGCGCTTGAAGGCGTAGGTGATCAGCGAACCTGTCTTGTTTGAGCTGACCGCAGACACAGAATGACTCCTTTCCAACGTCGAGCTTGATGGGCGGACATAACTTCAAGAACCGTTTAGGAAAGCGCATCTGCATAGCTTGCAAGATTTTCTCGGATCCGTGGTGAGCAAAGCCAACGTGGGTTTCATTAACCTCTGACTCCCGGCGCCGGAAGGCGAGGCCTTTCAAATCGACATCCCACCTTCCTGCGCTTGGAGAGGCTAAGCCGAGGCACCGTGGGCACCGTGGGCACCGTGGGCTTGGGCACCGCGGGCCACTCCGTCAGCTCGAGCTTGGACCTGCTGCGGGACGGTGGTTAGTTGCCAGCGGCTACCACGTGGCGGACGTCCCTGCGGGCTTACGCAATTTCCCCGCGAAGAAGAAGCATTTCTTGGCCATTAATTGGCTCGTCCTGAAGGCATTTTGGGTTCGTGTAAACCAGCTGTGCCGGGGCTTGGTGATACCTCTGGCAGTTCGGAAGTTTTTTGGTGCCATCATACCCTGCCGGCTAGCGAAGCCGCAGGTTTCAGGATCAAAGGCGGGGCAAGGCTGTACCGCTCTGGCGGCACTCGGTAAAGGACAAACAGCAATCGGCCGCATGCCCTTTGTCGTGCCAGCTGCCAAGCCGACGGTTACACAAACCTTTCACCGCCCAGTCTGGCTTCACCAAACTGCCAAGCCTTACAGCTGATGGGCTTCGCCCTTCATCGTCTTTTCACTATCTAACTGCAGGCGGCTCAAGTTCTGCTCGCCTGGCAGCCATAAAGCCTCCCACAGGGCCAGGAGTCCAATCAGCCCGCCATGAGACCTGGACACCCATAAAAAGAACACCTCAAGGTGTGCCCCGCAGGGTTGTAGGCACTTGCCTTAAGTTACTATTCGCGTTGCCCCAACTTGGGCCTTGATCGGTTTTGGACGCAGAGCCCCCGAAGTCAATCTGTGCGCTGCAAGAGTAGAGTTTTGCAGGAGTAGTCTGTCACTTTCACACCTGGAGACAGCGCCAAAGTTTAAGCAGACACCAAGTTCGCATGCGATGTTGCAGAGCGCCCCTGGAGTTTCGTGTTGCCGCTGGGATGCACAAGCTGACGCGAGCTGATCGGAATGCTTGTGCTGGGCGGTAAAGCCTCAGCGACAGCACGCAGTCTCTCTCTTGTCTTGCCCAGCACATTTTCTTGGGAGAGTTGTGGTAGCAACGAGCAGCTGTGCTGACATACCCCTGCTCGACATACCCTCTAGAGCGTGTTACCATTGTCCCATGCCCTGGTTCGTGGCGACTCTTCGTGCCCAACTCCGGCCATGCAAGGACTGTCAAGGGCTCAGCTTCCGTTCCAAATCCTCGGGCCAAGATCTCTTCACACATCCTGCCTGCCACAACGCAAACGGCATCCGACTTCACAGTGCATTCGGGTGCAAAGGAGACGGCCCCCAATGGCAAGCACACCTGTGGGTTGCTGCCATGGGAGCGGCTGTCAAGAGCATCGCATGTCATCAAGAATTCACTGCATCGGTGCAGCTTGTGCAGTCCTTCTGCGAAGAGGTTGGCCTCTTCCACGCTCGCATAGCGCTGCTGCAAGCTCCTGCTGGCCTAAACGCCGTTGGACAGCAACCAGCGCAGCATGCGCCCTTGAATTCAGGTCGTCAGTGTTTGTGGCTCACCAGACGGTCNTTCCACGCTCGCATAGCGCTGCTGCAAGCTCCTGCTGGCCTAAACGCCGTTGGACAGCAACCAGCGCAGCATGCGCCCTTGAATTCAGGTCGTCAGTGTTTGTGGCTCACCAGACGGTCAGACAAATAGCCGAATGGCTACGTTGCTAGTTCCGGTACCTGTTCCTCCATGTGGTCCCAGCGAGCAGCGATGGACGCCATGCGGCTCAAAAAGAGCATGTGGTCAAGCTTGCCACGCCTGTGATTTTACCACTGCAGTCCATTTGTAGGTTTCAGGTTGGTGACGCGAATGCATTCAAAGTCCAGGTTTTGGTCGCAAAGTCTAATCTGCATCGATCTTTCTACCGTGTAGCTTTGCAGATTATCCGTGGAAAGCATGCAGCCCGTCCCAAGGAAGGGTAGTATGCTGTCTAGAGAATTGCTGAGGCATGTTCCGAAGAATAGAACGCAGTGGCAGCAGAGCAGACCGCAGTTTCCAGCTTGGGATGTAGCAGTCGTTGTTGGTGCGCCATGTGGAAGCAACTGTTTAAAACCTACATCGGAGCGGAGCAGGGCAGGAGTTTCTGAAGCCTTGCGGGCAATCAAGACTCCGAATGCTATCGCTGCAACTTGTGCTCAATTCGAACGATTCACGTACTGCAGACTGCGGTGACATCGGCCTCTGTAGCCTTGCGGCCCCGCCGTTCAGTGCCCTCCTGCTGACTGCTGGCAAAGGCAGGGCTCAAGACATATGAGAACAGTTTGTCAACCACAGCGCAGCCTGTCTGGGACAGGCAAGAGCTTTGTTTACACTCGTTGCAATATGCTGCCAATCATGCATTGCGGTTTATGGCGCTTGATAAAGCCACCCAGTGCGTCTCCTTTCAGTGGACGTCTTCTGTCTGTGCCGTGCCACTTTTGTCCCGAGAACAGTTAGGACCCAAAGGAAATCTGCAGTCCGTGTCTGGGCTTGAGTCTTCTTCATAAGGGCCGCGCTTTGTGTGCAGTCCAAGAGCACCTTGCGGTCTCAANCCACTTTTGTCCCGAGAACAGTTAGGACCCAAAGGAAATCTGCAGTCCGTGTCTGGGCTTGAGTCTTCTTCATAAGGGCCGCGCTTTGTGTGCAGTCCAAGAGCACCTTGCGGTCTCAATGCCTTGCCTGCATCGAGCTTTCTGCAGTCTAGGTCTGCAGGTCAGGCGGGCACAGCTTGCCGGCCGGTGCACGTGCGGTGGGGCCGTTTCGAAGACCGCTTCTGTTGGCGTTGAGATTCGGGAGGCATGTGCTGCAGTAAAAAGACCGACAGAGAGGCTTTCAGGATTTGTCTTCTAGAAGCACCTATCGAGGGCACAGACGTCGGCCTTTGAGCCCGGTGCCAACCAGGCTCCTCAGCTCTCCCTCGGCAGCCGCACGTGTCCCCAATGCTCACCGGGCTCTTGCCAAACAAGCACCGCATCGATTCACAGGAGTGATGTTTCGAACACCGAAGAACATAACTCTTCCCGAGCTTCGCCTTCGGACAATCATTTCGCCAGGTTCTTGGAGCGTTATGTGAGTGGGGAAAGGATTTCTGAACAGGTTCTCNCCGAAGAACATAACTCTTCCCGAGCTTCGCCTTCGGACAATCATTTCGCCAGGTTCTTGGAGCGTTATGTGAGTGGGGAAAGGATTTCTGAACAGGTTCTCCTTTGAAGGTGGCAGGAGTGTGTCATTGCATTAATCGCCCTGATTGCAAAGGCTCCCTGCCTTGCAGCGCCGATTCCACGGACATCGGCCTCTGGGGTTCGCTTCCGTTGCTAGGTGCGAAGGCCGTGCCAACACGGTGGGCCGCTGCAGCATGCTCGCGCTAGGGAAGATCGCGAGGTTTATGTTCATGACAAGAGGCATGCGCAGGAGCCATGGATGCCTCCACAGCGCATCATAGCAAGGCGACGCGCTCTCATGCCAACTCGCTAAGTGTGCCTGCAGGCCGTGTCTCTCTTAAGCAGGCTGTGACGAGCCCGCAGACGCATGCATGGCTGACGATGCAGTTACTTTGTGGTCGCTCCGCGTCTCGGTCACCGATAGTGACATGAAAAAGCGGCGATTGCTCCAGAGCCCCTGCAGCAAGTGCCGTTCCCGGGTGACGAGTCGACGGCAGACACCACGTGTGCTCCGCCTTTCTGCATCGCGTCCAGGAGCATTGGAGCAATGAGCCGCCAGCCATTGGCATGACGGCCTCTTGATTCGGTGTTCACAGACGACACGGGCACGTGGCCAGCAAGTGCAGGTGGCTGTTAGAGAGAGGCTATTCCGGCGGATACCTCGCCTGGCTCGGCACCTTGCTCGATGCCCGGCCCGTCGCCGAAAGCTCAGGAGCTCTCTCGTCAACTCTTCGCATGCTTAAACACGCTCGTGGCCTAACCCTTGTTCTGCACTGCAGTCCGGGTGCTTCGTTGATCTTCGGAGCGCGCCGGACCCGTCCGGCCTTTGTGTCAGCACGACCCTAAGTCCCACTGCGCCGCGCTGTCGACGGCTGCTGCAATTCGGCAGGACGCGCCTTGCGAAAGCAAAGGTGTGGAGGGCCAGAGGACCTGTTTGCACCTTCGGTCGGCAGCAATCAGTTTGTCATCCCAGTCTTTGAGAACTCCATCCTAGACCTCCCGAGTAGCTTAACTTCGCGCAGGGCGGCATCCTGCAACGTGCAGAGATCTTGCACAACGGGGCCCGGAAGAGATGCACGCAGGTTCTTTGCCGCGGGGTGCTTCCCTTTCCGGAAGCTGCTTGCTTTCAGAGCCCCGAAGTCTCGCACAGGAACCCGTCGCAGGATGGGAACGTCGCAGGCCTGAAAAGGCAGTCCCGTCCTGCGCCGACAACGATGCAGTAGTTCAGCATACAACAGCCACGTGTGGGTGTGCTGTGGCACGGCTTGTGGCTTGCTCGCCGGCAAGGCACACGTTGTTGCTATGAGCAGCCAGCGAGCCGGGAAGCAGCTGCGAAGCTGACGTTCCCGAAGCTTAGCCGCCCTAGAGGCTGGCGTCAGGCATCGAAAGCCTTTCCGGCCTCTGTCTTTCACCGGAAGTTTATGCATTGACACCTTGAAGGCCTTGAACTGACGGCCCCTAGAAACGAGAGGAGCGCTCCAAACGGAAGGTGCATTCAGCAAAGTCAGGCAGTTGTCAGAATGGTGGGTGGTGCGGAGGTCTGTCCACCGCACGCCGTCGCCGGCGAGGTGCCAGAGNCTAGAAACGAGAGGAGCGCTCCAAACGGAAGGTGCATTCAGCAAAGTCAGGCAGTTGTCAGAATGGTGGGTGGTGCGGAGGTCTGTCCACCGCACGCCGTCGCCGGCGAGGTGCCAGAGACATATTTCGCAGACCTCACTTTGCTGATGTTCCCGTTGCACTAGCAACTCTCGCTGACTTCCCCCCGGTGTAGGATGCCCTCATGTTTCTCGCTCGAAAGAAGGAAANAGGTGCCAGAGACATATTTCGCAGACCTCACTTTGCTGATGTTCCCGTTGCACTAGCAACTCTCGCTGACTTCCCCCCGGTGTAGGATGCCCTCATGTTTCTCGCTCGAAAGAAGGAAAACGAGGCCGCGTGCCGTGGTGATGCGCAGCGAGCGCACCCATCACCTTCCAGTGGCCCTCCGGATCTTAGCCTTTCCAAAGCCGTGTCTGCAAGTGGAAGCCAGCACAGCAGCCGGCCAGCTCTGTCGGTGACGGTGACCTCCGTGAAGTGCAAGCTAGATTTCTTCAAGTGCCGCACGAAGACGGCACTAATTGTACCCTCTCGAGGCACGGCCGGAACGTAACCAAGTTCATGGCAGTCTCTGGTGTGCTTNCACGAAGACGGCACTAATTGTACCCTCTCGAGGCACGGCCGGAACGTAACCAAGTTCATGGCAGTCTCTGGTGTGCTTCCTGCTGCATCGATCACGCGAATGCATGACCTGGCAGCAGCTGCGAGCGTGGGCTGTTAATGCTCTCCGCTACGCTGGCTGGTGCTGACCTGGGAAAAGCCTTCCGTGGGGATGAGGTAGCGAGTGTGACCACGCCCTGCGAAATCGTGATGACGACGATGCCGATGCTGATGATGTTGCTGATTACGATGATGATAATGCTGTTGCTGCTGGTGATGATGGTGGCGATGGAAATGGCGATGATGAGACTGGTGATGATGATGGGGAAGTCCTGGTAGCCATGGTGACGAGGATGGCCATGGCGCCGTGGGTGCTGCGGAAACTGAGGATAATTTGGTTTTTGCCGATGAGGATCAGGGTAACAGTTGATGAGGATAACGGCCATGACAATGATGATATGATGATGATGATGGTGATTATTTTTCGGTGATTTCTTTGATGAGTTTATGATGATTTTGATGATGATGATGATGATGATGATGATGATGTGGATGATGATGATCATGATCGTGATGGTGGTGCTGGTAATGTGGATTATGACTATCAGGGTGAAGATGGCGATGGTCATGATGGTTTGTGCCGTTTGTCAACGAATCCCATATCTTGTTGGAGCATCATGACCGTGCCATGTAAAGTCCGGTTGGGCATGAGGGGTGGGGGCAGGTGCTCGTCGTCGCAGGGGTTCAATTTCATCACTATTGCATCTAGCATGGCGACCCAGTCAGGTTGTCAGCCAAGCAGGTCGTACGGTGATTGCACCACCCTGAGCTTGCATGCCCTGACACACCCAAACTTGGGAAGCCCGCATGCAGCGATCTATATAAAGGCACCAGAACTCTGACTCTGATTGAGGGCTTTCGGCTCATGCCTATAGTGAGGTGGCCGCTGTGGTTGGTCTTAACGAAGCTCGGATATGCAAGTAAGGCACTGTGTCGCTGCGCTGCCGAGCGAGCCCGAAACGTTCGAGTTTTCTGGTTGCTGGTTTGCGATGAGTTGGGGATGATGCTCTCGGCTCAAGGCTATTATCTTTTGTTGTCATTTTCTGCTGCCTCCGTTTGAATTTCTGAGGCAGGGACTGACTAGAAGATGGGGGGAAGTGTGGACTGTGCTATTGCTGCGGGGGGTCGTAAACGTCGAACTTGATGTGCATTGCCATGTTACCTCGCAGGCAGATGCCGCGGCAGCAGGCCACTCGGAGCTGNGAAGATGGGGGGAAGTGTGGACTGTGCTATTGCTGCGGGGGGTCGTAAACGTCGAACTTGATGTGCATTGCCATGTTACCTCGCAGGCAGATGCCGCGGCAGCAGGCCACTCGGAGCTGATGTGACCTGACAGAGCCCGTCGGTGGATCAAGGCTGCTGAGCCGCAAAAAGAGTCATGTAGAAGCTGCGTTCGACCCTCAACCAAGTTCCTTATTGTTTCGCAGTCACCCAAACAATTTGTCGTTGGCCGATCAGCTTTGGGGCAGCTTTTCGACGATGTTTTTGCTGATGCTGAGGTTCTGCAGCCACCTTTACCGCACATGCTTTCTGAGCGTGATGGAGACCAGCTGATCCAGCCGACGTCGGCAAGTACCGAGATCCTGAGTCGCAGATGAAGTGAAGGGCTAGCCGCCAAAATGCCGCTGGTCCTGACACCAGAGGTGGATCCGCTGCCAGATGTTTTGATGCTTGAGTCACCGAGCTGACGTTGATGCCTTTCTACTGGCAGAATGCGATGCTCCTCAATGCTGAGCACTTCCGAGACATACTGCATGGCGGTTACATGGCTGATTGCCGAATCGCTTTTGCAATGCCATCCATCAGTGGCGTCCCGAATTGAAAAGAATTTTACATCGACAGTCAGCCGCAATATGCGTCCCTTGTTGTTCCGTGCTTTTCCGAAGTTCATGTCTCGCCGGTCTTGCCGTCTGTGGCCAACAGCGGCAAGCTGCGCAGATGCCGACTGCACACTGGTCTTGGACTTGGGCATCACCTGGCCGCTTCTGTTGCAGGTGCAAACGTCTTGGGGTTGCCCAGGCCTGTCCAAGCCGCGGTACCTCCCAGATCACGGATGTGGCCGTGTCATCTTCGTCCGCCGTTGGCCTCTCCCCTTAGCCGCGGGTTTTCATCCACCTGCTTTCTGATTTCCCGGCGGATGCCCATGCCACTCCAGGCAAAGCGTCGCTTACCTTTCCGGGCGAGTTCGGCATGCTCGTTTGTTCTCGTGAGTCTTCGCATATGCGAGGCATCCTGTAAGGCATCGAAGGCAGCCCTTGCATGGTCCTTGCCCTAGCACTCGCCAGAAGTGTGGTTGAAGCTTGGGATCACGAGGAATGCTCCTGCTGCGTTGATGCCGGGTTCTTGCTTTGTGTCTAGGGGGTGGTTGTGCATAGATGTCCGCGGCCCAGCAAGCACGAGAGAGCTACCGGCATCATTGCTGAGTTGTAGTCCGCTTGTGCTTCAGCGAGGGAAGTGTGCGGGAGGCGTCCTGCAGTAAGTTGCGATAGTGCAGTGGAAAAGGTGCGCTTGGAATTGCCCTCTTTGGTTGCACTTTCGCTGCACGCTCTCGATTGGCGCTGCTGCGTTGCATGCCACCCGTTGCTGCCTCGACCACAGCGTACACACTCCTGAGCCGCCGGAGACTATCCGGCTACTTCGGAGCTACCCGGAAGCCCGGCATGAGCTGAAGCGGAAGTCGCAACTCCTGACAAGGCATGCGTGAGACCATAACCCACCAGTCAGCTGTGGCAGGCAGGCTGGACTTCTTGAGGCGTGGCCTGGCTACCCAGGCTGTGCT
>BGNK01007123.1:7894-20410 GCA_003297005.1 Symbiodinium sp. clade A Y106
TTCAACGCACTCAGGTTTTTCAGGGTACTTCGAAGGCTCCCCAATCCAGTTTTCGCGAAAGGGCCCTTCAGAAAGTCATTTTCAGGTTGTCTGAGATGATCAGGTTGGAGCAGGCCGGTTACACGTCTTCTCCTGCGTACGCTAGTCTGCAGGCGAAAGTTGCAAGATGGCCGGAACTGCATCAGGCGGAGACGGGGCAAAGGTTGCGCAAGGCTCGTTACCTGCTTGCGGAGCTTCGTGCTGCGGAGGACAAAGAGCGCATCCAAACCTGGAAAGCTCGGGTTCGAAAGAGCACGGCTGAGTGTTTCCGATGGCTCAAACAAGCGCCCACGGTGCCTTCTTTTAGTTTGCACAGCGAGGCTTTTCCGGGGGTAACGACTAACGATCCCTCATCGGCTCTGAGGCTTCTCGTGCAGCATTGGAGGAAGATCTGGGACAGAAGGTGTTACTGNGAAACAGGGCGCCGGAGAGGACGATACCACGGACGCCGCCAAACTTCGGCCGGTTACTGTCCTTTCTGTGTGGTATCGCTCTCTTAGCCGAGCGCTTCTTCAAACTCGTGATGCGCAGCAGTGGCTCCAGAGCTGGTGGCCACCTGAGGCCATCGGTGGGAAAAAAAGGATCTTCGGTGTACGATGCCTTGCTCGCCATCGACGAGGCGTGTTGCAATGAGCAGTTTCTCGTTTCGCTCGATTTGAGCCTGGCATTCGACACTCTCCATCCTCGTGGATGCAACATATTGGTCTCCCGCCTAACATTGCGCAGCTTTTGGACTGCGTGTGGTCGCAGCAGAGGCGCATCTTATATTACGGTGGGTATGCTCACGACCAAGTTCAGGACGTGTGTTCTTCGGTTCCTCAGGGGGACGGAATGTCATTGATTGGTATGGTTTCAGTTTTGGCGGTTCCCACGCAGGTTTTGCTCAGTGACCACCGAGGCCTCATGATTCGCACTTTCATTGACGATAGGTGCTTTGCGACCCCCACGCTTCGGCAAGCGCTTCAAGTCAAGTCCGATTGGAAGGATTGGTGTGATGTCNATAGGTGCTTTGCGACCCCCACGCTTCGGCAAGCGCTTCAAGTCAAGTCCGATTGGAAGGATTGGTGTGATGTCCTTGGTCTTGTTGAGAACCACGACAAAGCCACTCATTTTCATCGACGTCGGAAGCACAGGTTGGCCTTCCTTAGTGCTGGGGTTCCTCCGGAACGGGTGACCGCTCAACCGAAGATTTTAGGGTGTCAGCTGCAAGCCATGCAGAAGCGACGCATTTCTCCAGATGAGAAGGCCCGTCTTGAGAAGTCGCGTAACTGCATTCGCAGGGTCAGGTTTTTGCCGGTCTCTTGGGGCTTTAAGAAACAGGTTATTGCGGGTCAGGCACTGTGCAGGGCCTCATGGGGTTGGGTCTTCCGTCATCCCAGCATACGGGAAGTGCAGAGGGTTCAAAGCGCTGTCAGCTACGCTCTACGCGAGAGCGTGTGCGCTTCTCCGCACCTTATAGGGCCATTTTAAGGGGCCATGGGCTTGACTTGCGTTTTCGGATCCTACAGGCCAACCTTCAGGCGGCGCACAGGCTCGCGCTGAAGGCGGCTGGATGCCCAGTGGTTTGGGACACCCGCGGGTGGTCCGAGATCTGCAGGAAGTGTTTGGCCTACTTTGGCTGGGCTCCGACTTCAGCCTGGCAGTGGGCCCACCAGGGATTGAATGCGAGTTTTTCGCTCCATAGGGGTNACACCCGCGGGTGGTCCGAGATCTGCAGGAAGTGTTTGGCCTACTTTGGCTGGGCTCCGACTTCAGCCTGGCAGTGGGCCCACCAGGGATTGAATGCGAGTTTTTCGCTCCATAGGGGTCATCTCTCTTGGGATAGGGCTAAGGTTGAACATTTCTTGCGTGAGTCCTTCAGGCATTGGCACTTCCTGAAGTGGATTGCAAAGGACCGTAGAGATTCTCGTGAGTGTGCAGGGGTGGGATATGACACGGCTCGTAAGTGGGCTACCGATGATAGATGCTGCTTCATGCACCTTTCTGGCAGTACTGTTTCGCCCGCTGCTTACGACAGAATGCTGCAACGCCAGGTGCAGGATTGCCCCTTCTGCGCGGATCGCGAATGGGAGAAGGGTGTCATTCGGCCCAAAGCAACGATGGACCATTTGCTTTGGGATTGCAGAGGACTTGAAGATGAGTGCCGTTCGGTTCTGGGTGCGCTTNCCTTCTGCGCGGATCGCGAATGGGAGAAGGGTGTCATTCGGCCCAAAGCAACGATGGACCATTTGCTTTGGGATTGCAGAGGACTTGAAGATGAGTGCCGTTCGGTTCTGGGTGCGCTTCCACCGCAGTTTTCTGCTCGGCTTTCGGCTCTGCAAAGACGACTGGGAGGGCCTGCGGGCAGGGCCAATGATGTGCTGATTCGTCAGTGGCATTTGGCCGTGAGAAAAAAGATTTTGGAGCACCGCTATGGTGCATGAGTCTGGAAGGCCGCAGCGTTCGCTGTTGCCTGGTCTGGTGGTTTTGAGACACCGCTCTGGTGTTTGAGGTTGGCGTCTGCTGGCAGGCGCGTGGCACTACTCCGTCTTCTTTCTCAGGATAGTCGTCACTCAAGTTTCATCATGCNTGCCTGGTCTGGTGGTTTTGAGACACCGCTCTGGTGTTTGAGGTTGGCGTCTGCTGGCAGGCGCGTGGCACTACTCCGTCTTCTTTCTCAGGATAGTCGTCACTCAAGTTTCATCATGCGCCCCATCATGCGATGTCAAGGTTCCGGCCGCCAGTCCTAAGGCTGCTCAGTTCCGAATGGGGTTCGAATTTTGGTGGTCGAACTGCCTTAATTACGAAGGTCGGAGGATATGGGGGGGGGCAGTAGAGTCCGTCAGGAAAAGCTGACTTGCGTTGAAAGCGGTAAACTTCCTCAGACCCGTGCCAGAATCTTGGCTGCATGGGAAAGACTCGAAGGATGCGAGCATGTGCACACCCAACCTTGTGAGTGGGTTCGTCGGCTCGTCGAAGACGGGGACATAGAGTGGCAGCCGGGGCCAGTCCCCAAGCCGGCTGTTTGCGCGTGCGTAAGCGTGGGAAGTGTGAAAGGAAGTTGGACAGCACTCCGTGAGGTTGCTGTCAAACATGATGTTACCCTCCTACCAGAGCTTGTTTTCGCGAGTTCGCTTTCCGCAAAGGGCCTACGCTGCTGGAATCTCCGCGGCTACGGCACTGCAGATAAGGGTTACCGAGGTGTTGCCATTCTTGTCAAGCGTGGGCTAAGGGCCTCTTCTCTTTGCAGTTGGCACCATCGTGAAGAGCACATCCTTGTTGTGCAAGTAGAAGGAGTTGCTTGCTTAGCTTGTGCTTTGCAATCCATGGAGGCAATGCTGATACTGAAGCTCAGATGGTTGAATGGTTAGAGTCCCACGCAGGCAGCCTTCCGTGGGTGCTCTGTGGTGACCACAACTCTCCTGCATCAAGACCCGCTAATTGACCTGCTCACTAGGGGGTCCTGGGGCAAATTTGGTCGTTAAGGATGAGCAGGGTAGAACCTCCCCGACCCGCATGGGTGTCAATCGTTGCATCGATTACGGGGTCACTAGCTGACTAGCTGTGTGCCGTTGGTTGGGGAGAGCTGTTTTGACTCTTGTGTCGTTGCGGACCATAAAGTCATTCAGTTTTCGATCTTGTTTCCTTCTAATTCTAGGGATGACAACACGGGCCGTTGTACCTTTGCTACGCCTGCAAATCTGTGCAAGCCTGAGCATATTGCGACCGACATCTGGCAAGGTCTCATCACCGAGCAGTGGTTGGAGGACGGGGCCTTTGTGGTGCCTGNGGGCCGTTGTACCTTTGCTACGCCTGCAAATCTGTGCAAGCCTGAGCATATTGCGACCGACATCTGGCAAGGTCTCATCACCGAGCAGTGGTTGGAGGACGGGGCCTTTGTGGTGCCTGAAAGCGCTGACCAACACCTCCTCGACTGCAGTTGGGATTCGTTTAGCCGATGTCTTGAGGATACGCTGAAAAAGGCTGCTTTTAAAGCTGAGGCTTCTTTCTCTGACCCAGAGGGACAATGCCTTGCTGCTGACAGGCAAACTGTGCGTGCCTCTAAGTGTTGGAAGGGACAAGTTCTTTTTCAAAACACCCGGGTTTTTCAGGGCTCTTGCAAGCCTCCTGAGTCCACTTTTCGTGAGCGATCTTTGCAAAAGGTGGTTTTTCGACTTTCGGAAATGATTCGGCTTGAAAGGTTGGATCAACGTCAGTCTCGCGCTTGCGACGAGCTGGCCTCCAGTGCGAGACAGGGCGACGCTGAGCAGAAGCTTCGCACTGCACTTGGTCTTCTTGAGACCTTGAGGGCGTCGCAGGACAAGAAGCGTCATGCGGACTGGAAAGCCCGAATGCGTCGCAGCACCACTGAGTGTTATCGCTGGCTCAAAACTGCACCGACGGTACCAAATTTCTGCATCCGCAGTTCTTCTGTCCCTAACTTTCAGTTTAAACGGACCCCACTTCCGGCTGCAACTTTTGACTCGCCATTGGCGCCAGCTGTGACACCGCAGGTGTGATTGGCACAGTGCTTTAGACAAGCTGAGGGTGGTTCGGCCATGTTCGGCCTAAGGCTCTTCCAGCTCAAGAGTGGGCCCCTTTGTTTATTGAGGCTGTTAAAAAGGCCCTTGGCAAGCAGCGGGGCAAATCTGCCGGAGGAGACCACTGGACAGGGAGTGAGGTGGCCGGCCTCCCTGACGCTGTCCTTTCCGTTCTTCTGCAGGTTTACCTGCTGTCCTTGAAGGAGTGTATTACGCCCTCGGCTTCGAAATTGGCAAGACAATGCCACATTCCTAAGCAGGGCGGTGCACAGGATGTGGTTGATGCGGCCAATTTGCGCACCATTACTGTGTTCTGTTTGGTACAGGGCGCTTAGCAGGGCTTTGCTTCAGTCTGAGGATGCCCAGAGCTGGTTGCGCCAATAGGCTGAAGGGGGCAAGCGGGGTTCTTCTGTCTGTGATGCTTTGACAGTGATTGATGAGGCTGCAACAAAGACAAGTTCGTCATTTTTCTTGATCTCAGCCTGGCTATTGACACACTGCACTGCCTTGGCAGTGGCCTGGTTCTGGCCTGGTTCCAACCATGGACCGGTAGCGAGATGGGGGCGGGCTCGATCCCCGGGCCTGTCGTTTGCCCCACCCGTAGATGGCCTCAAGAGGGTGGGGGGCTGGGGGCTGAGGGTTTTGGAGGGTTGGGAAGTCGACGCAGCAGAATGGGCAGGACTGGAGAGCTGGAGGGATGGAGGGCTGGAGTTTTGGCCTCGAGCGAAAGCCTTCTCCAAACCTGAACCGGCTAGCGAGATGGGATGGGCTAGAGCCTTGGTTTGAATGGCTGGAAGGCTGGAGGGTCGGTGCATCAGAAAGGGCGCTTGGATCTGTGAAGTCACTGTGGACATTCAGTTTTCAAGGTCATTCCGGAAGGGCTTCTTCCAGTGCTGCGGGTTGCCTGCCCGCACCCCCTTCCAAGCTGTCAAACTCGGGAATCGTGGCTTCTTCCAGTGCTGCGGGCATACCTCGGCGCAGCCGTGTACAGTGCGCGGGGGCGGAGCAGAGAATTCTTTGCTCGTGCTCAGAAGACTCATTGGAGCGGAGGCTGGGGAGGGGAAGCGTCTAGTGCAGCTGCTTTACCCCCGGCCGGGGTTTGGAGGTTCTCCCTCACCGTCCATACTGTTGGCTCAAACTTTGGCTCAAACCCTGAAACCCTAAACTCCGGCTGGCAACTGTGCGAGAGCGACGACAAGCATAGGACAAGCCCTGGAAGCAACAGTTGAGGATTGTTGCCTTCAGATTATCTTGCGAACCCTGCGGTATGCGCCTGGTCTTCTACCTCCACGTGGTGGGCGCGGGCCGCTGTTTGGTTTCTGAGCTGCGGTGCTAAAAGAAGACAGAATGAGAAAGAAACAAGATCCGCAAAGGACCAAGAGGACAAGGAAAAGATACATATTCAAGAATTCAACTGACAAAGAGCCAGAAAGGCCCTGCAAGAGATTGCAATGCAATTCACATGACGCTCACAAGAGCAAGAGGTGTGGTTCCATTAGGGGTTCTAGACTTTCGGGTGGTTGGTGGCTTTGGTTCGCTTTGCCCTTCCTCCTCACCCAAACCAACGCCTTGGAACTCTCGGCTTGGCCAGTCCATGCCGTGGAGTGCGACACTGGTCCTCCCATCGGGCCCCCAGTAGCTTTAGACTTAGACTGTTTGGTGCAGCCATGGCAACGCAGTCGAGTGGGCTTACCCATGGAGACTACCTTTACGGCGATGGCTTACCATGGCCCGCACACAAGTCGCGGAAGGTGCCTTGCAGCAGCTGAGCTGAAACTTTGGATGGCTGATGCGTGGTCTGAGGTTCAGTCAGATGTTGTGCTTTTGTTTCGCTTTCTAGGCAGCAAAGCAGTGCAGTGGGCTTACCCATTTGCTGCGATGGTGCAGGTTCCATTTAGCTCTTTTTGCTTTTCAATTTTCGCTTCTGCAGTAGGCTTACCCATTTTCGGAGCACGCTAGTGATGCAGACTCTGTCTCCTTGCTCTTGTGGCTTTGGGGAGCGGGGGTCCAAGGAGTTTTCTGGGACAGAATTTGTGAGTACCAGTTGTGGCAGGCTAAACGTGCTGCCAGAAAGCTCAGAGCCCTTAGGGCAAAGAAGCGGAGAAGAGTACGCAAACGTGCTCGCGAGAGGCTCGTTCGCCTCGTGCGCGAGACCAGAACTTGGTGGCCAGGCATGTCCCGAAGGCATGCTCCTCAGGCAAGGGTCTGCGGCCTTAGACGCTTGAAACAAGTGCGGTACCGACCTCGCGTGAAGCCCAGCAAGGCCCTGAAGCCTCAGACTGCGCGGGCGTTGGTTTTAACCGGTGACCGTTTTGCACCTTGGGTGAGTCACGATGAGTCCTCAGGGGTCTGAGTACTGCCGCTGGCTTAGACAGGTCAACGACAGTTTGCGTGGAGGAGGCCTGGCTGAGGACCTTGCGTCTGTTCTTGGCAAGTACTCTGACAACAGCCAACAGCAACCGTCTGTGCGTCAAGTTTCGTACTAAAACAAACCTCAGAACAGCAACTCTGACCAGAAGCTTGCTCGCAAGTTGATGGCCGTGTTAAAAGAGTGTTTGAACAAACAAGCTTCGGACGCCGAGGTGGCTTCTCAGGTTCGAGCGGAGCTTGAAGCCTCTGCACAGCACGCTCCTGCACGGGCGCGCGTCAATGCTCATGATCGTCACGCTCGGTGGGGTCGGGGCTGGGATGAGTCTTGGGGGTCTTGGGATGCTTGGGGCTCTTGACCTGACGAGGGATCGGGCTCCCCGAGTGGTTGGGTCGCGTGGCAGGATGATGCTCACGCGGCTTACGCTGAACCTAAGCTCAAGAATCCCTTCAACAAATGGGATGCTGGACAGCACGCTCAACAGCTGTCGAGTAAACAACAGAACAAACACAACACGTTGGCCGCTGCTTCTGCCCCTGCTGCTCCCAAGGTGATTGGTCTCAATCAGAAGGATTGGGTGAACACGATTCAGCTTGCCTCGGTTCAAGGGATCACTGAGGCGGTTAGGAGTTTCCAGTCTTGCAAGGGTAATGTGGTCTACGTTGAGTCTACTGATGATCTCATGCTTTTGAAGTCTCTTTGGACGACCTTCAAACCAAACTTCGGTGTCACTGCCATAGTCGGAGGAAGCGCCAGACTTTCGACGGAGGGTTTGTTCCACTCGAGCCCAGCTTACACGCCAAGGCCGCGGTGCTAAGGTTGAGGATGTGGGTCTCTTGAACGGTCTCTTGTCTTTGGGGCGAGGACCGTGGATCAACCCCCCCACGCAAATCTCTCAGACCAGAATCGTTAAGGTCGAAAGGAGCACGGTCCGGATCTCCGTGCCTGCGCACTATCGCAGGTTATGGGCTCCTAGCCTTGATGATGACTCCGTCAAGAGGGTGCTTCAGGACCTGGCAGTCTCTTCTGGGATCAAAGCACACCACTTAACCGGTGGCAGGTGGGAATGGCAGCAGTACCACAGAAACCAGAGTGCTCTCATAGGATGGTTGCGACTTCCTAAACAGTGCGCCACGGAGCTCTGCCAGACAAGTGGTCAGCGGGGCATTTTTGTTTCTGAACAGACCGAAAACGCTTCGGGAACCCGACACGTTTGGGTACCTCGTGAGGTTCTTAACGCTCAGGCCTCTAAGAAAGAATCTGATGAGACGTACTGTCATCGGCTTCTTGCTCTAGCCGCTGAGCGTAAACCAGGCCTAGTGTGGCGCAAGGGAGGTGCCACCGACCTAGGTGTTATCGCAAGTGACAAGGATGTCTCTCCGATCAAGCCTCTGGTACTCGAAATGGCGGGGGTGCCAGAAGAATGGCATGCTGAGGAGGTGTCTCAGTTGCTCCAGGAAGCTGGATGGTCCAGCGTTACGGTGTTGTCTAGGAAGAGACAAAAGAAACGCGTGATCTGGCTGGTGCGCTCGCAGCCTCCTGCCCGCCAGGCCGCTCAGAGGGCCTGGCTTTTAGGCTTTTAGGAGTGTGCCATTCGGACTCCTCTAAGTCCTTCCCGGTCTATCTGAATCAGGCCCCTCCCAAACTGAAGGCCCCCTAGAAAAAGGCTTCAGACTTCAGGTCCTCGTAGAACCTGGGACAACCGTCCCTTGAAACAGCCAGGTCGTCCAAGCGAGCGGGTCGAGCACGATCGTCCTAGGAGTAGGAGTAGGCCTGGTCCCGATGAAGCAGTTCCGTTGACGGTCCAAGATTCCCAGGAGGACGTGTCTCCTGCTCCTGAGGTCATGGCTTGCCAGGAGGTCGACACCAAACCAAAACAGCCTATGGTGGTCCGGCGTCTCTTGCTGAGGCGCTGAATGGCGGGTGGTGCCTTGTAGACCAGGGTGGTAACGGTGATTGTGGATATAGGGCACTGGCTAATGCCTTCCATGTCCAAAGCAACGGTGGTCAAGCCGATGCCTTGTGGTTGCGGCACCAGGTCGTCTTGCACGTGCAGAAACACGCGGACCGTTTTGGTGACTTTCTTGCCAAGGATGTTGACACAGCCCCGGAGGACAAGTCTCCAACGGAAAATATCCAGGAGTGGCTTCACAAAGCTGGCGAGCAGGGCACCTGGATAGACGGGGTCGCTCTGCAAGCGATTTCCGAGAAGCGTGGCACGCCCCTCGTCGTGTTCAAGGTCGACAGCGTGACTATATAAAGCCGTTGCTAGGTTTACGCTTGCGCCGAAGTTCAAGCACGGGTTCGCTCTTGCTGCGCGTAAAGCTTCCCCAATATGTTTGGTTCTGCAGGACCAGCATTACAGACATTTGAGACCGCCAGCAGGAGCCCGGGTTCCCGACAACTGGCTTCGTGAGAATGGGCTCCTGGATCCCTGGCTCTTGCACGGTGCTGGTAAATCTAGTCGTGCGGTCAGCGAAAGCACCCCTTCAGTTCACACGCTGGTCGGTCGTAGAGGGGCTTCCAGTTGCAGCACTCCCTCACTCCACTCGATCGTCAAGCGGAAGGGCGGTTCGGTGCCTAAAAGCTCGGCTACAAGTACCGAAAGGGTTCCAAGGCGAAATTTGGCGAAGTTTTCCAAGGACTCTCGGGGTCCTGCAGACCCCTCGCGGGCCAAGGTCTCTGAAGCTGCGTCGGATGCCACGCCCTCTGTGCTTACGCTGGTTGCGCAGGGTGCAGGAAGCGAGGGCCTGAGGCTTTGGAAGGGGCTCAAGGGCCTCTGTGCTTGTGGGGAAAAAAGGCACGTTCCTCAAAGAGTCGCGGCAGTGAGACGTCTCGTCCTAAGTCTCAGGCTTTCTGCTCCGCCTACTCGGCGGCTGCTTCTGTCAAGGGCTCTGCTTTACAGGCTCCGCCGGCCAGGGCTGGAGGCGCGGTGGGTCCGGGGGTGCAGGAGGTAGCTGTATTGTTTTTGTTTGGCGCCGGTCTGGCACTTCTCCATCTGTTAGCTTCCTTGCTTTGAGAGGCTTTGAAGAAAGGTGCAGATCTGTCTTGTCTAGCGCCTGGCTCTTTCAGCTGGCTGGGCCCTGCATTTAGATGGAACAAACTACCTTCCAGTGGCCTGGCTTGGAGAAGCTTTAAGCTCTCTGGGCGTTTAAGCCTCTCCAAGGCGTCTCCAGATGTTTCTCCTGCATGAAATGCACTAGGGCAAGGATTGCCAGCTATCGGAAGGCCTTGCCACGCTTTTTTCTCCTTCATTAACGAAATCCGTGGCTTGGTTTCTTTCACTTTCCAATTGCGAGTCACTCTACCATCCAACCCGCTCAACACACACCTTCTATTTATCATTTGCTTGAGGGTTTAGGGGTTTGGGGTTCAGGGGTTTAGGGTTTAGGGGTTGAGGGGTTAGGGTTTAGGGTTTACAGGTTTCAGGGTTGTGGGTGTAGGGTTTACAGGTTTTATGGGTTTAGGGTTTAGGGGTTTAGGGGGGTTTGGGGGTCTGTGGCTTCCAAGTCTTCCGTCGCAAAGGGGTGAAAAGTCACTCAGGCAGGAGGCGTCGCCACCTTAAGGACGTTTATGGCTTCTCGGATAAGGACATCCCTAAGATGCCTAAAACGGTCCCCGAGGCCCCGTTCAACCACAGAGCCCTCTTTCAGGAGCTAAGTGGAAAGCTTTTCACCGTCTCTTTTCCAAGGGAAAATGGCCGGGCGCTCATGATGTTGGACTGGAGGCTGATCCTTCGTCGGAGGCGGGTGCTCCTGTGTATCGTTGTAAGTCTTGTAACGGCCTCTTTAACCGAGGGGCTTTGTGGACGTCGGCGTGTGACAAAGCCTCTAAGAGGGCCTTGGACAAGTAGGAAGAAGTTTGTGACGTGGCAGGACGAAGCTGCTAAGGTTGCGGAGCGAGAGTACGCGGTAGCTACAAGTGACAGGCGCAGAGCTCGTCAGGAAGGGCGGGCGGTTGAAACGTCCAAGCTTCGCAAGCAAAGCCGTGCGCCCACGACAAGCTCTGCGACTACCCTTGCGAGTGGCAAGCTCCCGGTTTTTCCGTCGACGCGGACCGAAACCGAAGTCTGGTGGGACTGCAAACGTTGTGCGGTGGCAGGGGAGAAGTTTCAGCTGCTTCAACACAACACGGCTGATGTTAAGGCGGCCAGACGTAATGCATACCTCCGTTGCATTGCAGGCATTTGCTTAAAGAGCATGGGATCCAGAAGCCAGAGCCCTTGTCTTCCAGCTCTAAGGGTCTTCAGGCCAACGTCACCAGACTACCGAAAGCTCAGAGCACGTTCGAGAAACGGTGGCATGCTTTGTGGCAGAAGTACTCCGAGGCGGGATGGAAGGCGTGTCATCTCGTAGCGGAAAAACCCTCCGAGTTTCGTGTTTACACTAGGTCTGATGGTACTCAATATACGAAGCCTTTGCATGAGTGTACTGTGTGCCACAATCTAGTTGTGAGGCAAATCCCGTGTGAAATCTGCCCCTTAGGCAAAGGCAAACCCCTTCCTCTGAAGGAACGCAAGGCGCAATGGCAGGCATGGAGGTCTGGCCTCATTGGGCCGAAGGCTCAGCACACTAGGGCCAAAAAGGCGAAGGCTGCTTAGCTCTTGCAGAAGAAACCTGGGAAGGCAGGCAGTCCAAGGAAGACTGCGGCCTCCTCTTGACTACGGGCAGGGCAAAGCACCGAGTCTCGGCTCGTGGACGTCGCCATCACTGGCACTGGCCGGGGCCTCCGTGCGAAACGCATTGGCGAGGCTCTGCATCCGGGGCCGTCGACTTCTTCGTCGGGGGGGCTTGGGCGGAGTAAGCACCTCAAAGTTTGGTCTGTGAATAGCTCTAGCTGGAATCGGCACGGCAGGGTGCGGCGGCTTTAGGGTGGCAGATGTTAGTGGTCCCTAAACCTCAGGCTCATAGGGGCGGGGTCGCGCTGTTGGCTCGTCAGCCTCTCGGGTTGCTTGAGCTGTCTCGGTCGCAGGGTACAGAGGCTCAGTCTCTGTCTGCGCAGCTTATGGGCCTTCAGGTTCCTTTGCAGGTCACAGTTCACTACAGTGTCCCCGGGGCTGACCCCACGCTTCTGTTTCAGGAGTCTCAGCGTGCAGAGGCCCTACAGGATCACCCTGGCTTGCTCTTGATGCCAACACACCCCAGGAGACGGGGTCGTGGGCTGAGTCCATGCGGCTGGCAGGAGGCGTTCTTAGAGCAGTGGGTCGGCACGTTTCTAGTAGGCATGCCATCGACGGCGTGTGGACCGTGACGGTTGTTCCGAATAGTGGGGTGGAGCGTCCCAGAAAAGGGGCCACACACTCGCTGAGTGCGTCTTCAACCTCGCGGTGCCTAAGGCTGAGCCCGAGTGGCGGCTCGCACGCGCGCCTCTTGACACGAGGGGTGAGAGTCCTCTCAAAGCTGTACCGTGGCAGGACGTTGCCTGCTCCCCTCAGGAGTGGGACGCTCTAAGGTTCTAGGGATGACAACAAGGGCCGTTGTACCTTTGCTACGCCTGCAAATCTGTGCAAGCCTGAGCATATTGCGACCGACATCTGGCAAGGTCTCATCACCGAGCAGTGGTTGGAGGACGGGGCCTTTGTGGTGCCTG
>BGNK01007124.1:0-16666 GCA_003297005.1 Symbiodinium sp. clade A Y106
GACCCTTGAAGGGGGGCTTAAGGGGGGGCTTAAGGGTCACCCCCTTAAGGGGGTCTTAAGGGGGGCTTGAAGGGGGGGCTTAAGCCCCCCTTCGCCCGAAGGCATGGGGCCCATACAGGACAGCCCTCAACTGAACAAGGCAATACTGCAACACACCACTTGCGAGCTTTTTTTTCGAACGCGCAGGGCACAGTGCGTTCTAGATAGGCTCGCACTGCTCTAGCACATCAGCTCTCTGTTTTAACCGTGTTGGATCTGTAGGCTATGCGGCTAGCCGGAGGGTGCCTTGTCTCCTGAGGGCAAGAGGCATGGAAAAGAAACCCCCCAGCGAGCTAGGCTTTGTGAAAAGTCGTACTACTGGTCGATGCAGGCATACTGAATTGTGGCCGCACGTGCGAAGAAGGTACTTTGGCATATGGAGTACTGGGTCTACGAAGTTGGCCAAAGCCAAGTTCAGGCTGCTGAACAAGGCGACTATCGGCTAGAGACCCCCAAGTTGCCGACTCGGGTCCGATGGCTTGCTGCTCGGAGGTGTGCCGGCGAATTTGGACGGGTGACTGAAGTCCTCGAGCCAGGCTACACACAGGCATGTAGGCATGTTAGGTGTGTGGAGATTCACAGCCTCACTCTGAAAGCACTGTTGTCGCCAGCACAAGTAAAGGCCCTGGCGGCAACGACCCTTCTTGCAAGGTAACTTGCAGCCAGCAGTAACACAACAAATGGCTTGCCCAGCAAGAGGTCTGGCAACAGTAGTTTTGGAACCACAATCTTGTTTGGCTTCTGAGGCTTATTAGAATTCTTAGAATCAGTCGCAGCTTCTTCGGAAGAGCCGGCGGGTCATCAACACCAGGCGCAAGGAGGAGTCGCTTGTTGTTGCCTGATCCCTGCAAGGCGTCATGCTCTAGAGCATCTCAAGTGCTGTAAGCGCTCATCCTCTTCAACAAGACAACTGCAACATGCCACAAGACAAACTGTAACATGCTACAAAACATGTGCAACATGCAGTGTGTTTCGCCATGCAAAAGCTTGTTCAAGCCACCAAAATAAACATGTTCAAACACTCAAAAAAGCAAACCTTTAAAGATCAAACTTTCACAGTTTCGAGTTTGAGTTCACGTGACATTCCAAATTCTGGATCCAAAGTTCGCTTAAAGTTCCCTTAAAGCTCTGCTTTGAAGTTTTAGAAAAAACCAACAGCACATCTGACTCTCTCAACCTGTCCATTAGATCACAAGCTGGGAGTACGTCTCACTACTCTCAGCTGACCTTCGGAAAAAAAAAAAAAACGACTTCCAAGACCAGACTTGATTCTAGACTTTTTTTAACCAAAAGAAGGTGCAGAACAATTTTGGTGAAGGTGCAGAGAACAATTTTGGTCTTCGAAACAAAAAGGTTTTGCCACGCAACCACAGATATGGGTATTTTTGTATATTTGTATCTATATGTTTCAGAGAGGCTGTTGGAGGCAAAAAAATCTTCAGTCCAAAATCGCTCGGAAAAATGTCTCAACGCCTCGTGTTAGAGTGGAAGGCACCTTGTAGCTCAGGTAAAAAAAAGTGTTACGCAAATCTGGTTGCACCTCGTGTTTTGCCGAGCGCAGGCAAAGGTTTCACGCGAATCTAGTTGGAGGGGTGTGGACCCTAAGTTTGTTGTTGTTCTTGGTGCCCTCAGCTCACGGTCTTCAAGGACTTCTTTCATGTTTTCCTAAAACTATCACGTTCTATGGCAGTGCTTCGTGAAACGACCCCAGGTAGCGAGATTTCTGACCGGAATGAGCGCCATGGCCAAAGCGGGCAGAACTTTCAAATTCACAGATCCAATCTCATGAACTGCTCTCTTCGTCTGCGCTTCACGCGCTCACGCAGATCCCTGCTCTCAGTTCGGAGACATAGTTCTGAGAAAGACAGCATACTTCGAAAACTTGGCCTCGCAGCACTTGACAGCTCCCTGACACGAGCCGTCGAGATCCTTTTCTCTTCTTGGTACGCCTGTTGCTGCGTAGGGCGGTAGATTTGCTTTCCAGCTGCTTCGAATTGCACAAATCATTTGTGGAATCGCGTGACATGTCGTTATTTGGAGCTCTGAAAGCTCTCGACGTGCTGAAGTTTGCGTACAGCTTGCTGCTGGGTTGCAACACCTTTCACTGGACCGTTGGAATCCTGCAATGTTCGCTCGAGTCTGCAGCGCTCATCGTCGGAATCGAGTCTGCACATTGGTGTGTTGAGTCTGTAAGCATTGGCGAAATTTCGGTTTGGCGTTTTTTTGAAGTGTTGTGAATCCTTCCTGGGTTTGGTGAATAATTGAGTCTCTAGCCGTTGAAGCTCCGTCTCTACCGCAGTCAACCCTGCAATCTGCGGTGGTTCAGACGCGCTTGACCGGATCAGCGGCAGTCGAACTTCCAAACCTCCACCCCGCCATTTCCCCATGAACGAAACACGCCAGAGACCACACGATAACACAGCGTGGTTAAAAACATGGATGCAAGAGAGAGCTTTTCGTGACTTCCATTCCTGGAAGAGCGTCTACACAGCACTAGAAGGAACGCGCAACCTCGTTTTCTATGTGCTTATTCATTCTGTTGAAAGCACCTGCCACAAATGACCAATGTTTTGAGTTCCAATGTTGTTCACGCAACACTGGGCTGGATTTGCGCTTGGGATGGGTTTGGGTGGGCTTGTGGGTTTGGGATGGGTCGGCGGGGCTTGGGTTGGGTGGTTTGTGGGTGTGTGGTGGGTTTGGGGTGGGTTTGGACTGTGTTTGGGCTGGGTTTGGGTGGGTCTGGGTTTGGGTGGGTTTGACCATGGTTTGTGCCTGGGTGGGTGGGCTTGCCATGTTTGGGGGTGGGTTTGTGGGTTTGGGGTGGTTTCGGCGGGTCTTGGGAGGGTTTGTTCTTTGATCTCACCCACGATCCGCACGAGGCTCCTGTATGAATGCCTCTTGTATTTTTGTTTCACCTACACATTCCTTTGTCTCACCTCGGATGCACATGAGGCTCGCCGTCCCTCGTTTTTGCAATGCTCTTGATAAGTTGCTGCGAAGATGCTGGCGCTCTGATGCAAACGAGGACCCGTAAATGTCCTGAAAGTGAGGACGCTTCATGTGACCTCAACAGGTACGTAAACCTTGGTGAGTGCGTGTGCTTGCGTTTGCTTCCCTGTCAAGGCATGTCACTCGATTCTGAGACGGTTTTCCATTTGCAGAACTGATCTGCAAAATATTCATCCAACACAATATCGTTGCAATTGGTGTTTTGGCCAGACGCACTGAATAAAAATTCAGTCTGTGCAGCGCATTTTTCAGAAATTGACTTGACCCCCTGCTTACCAACACATTTCATTCTTTTGCATCTGTTCTTGAAATGTTGTCGCAGTTGTTTTGTTCCCAATCGGTTCGGCCCACTCCTGCTGATGAGGACGGTTGGCGGAAATTTGTGAGGTTTCCATGTGCAGAACTAATCTGCAAGAAAAGTTCACCAAATGAATTGGACGGAGGCCCACTACCTTGATTCTCAAGACAAGTTGGAAGGAAAAAGGTCCCTTTCCATTTGCAGCAAAAAAATGACCAAATGGTGTTGTGGATTTCAAATCTTGCAAATGCATTCTTCCGATGTTTTCCAAAAAACACAACTTCCATTCTGGTTCTCGGCGGGCACCTTGTCTCGAAGAACCAATCAGAGATTCTGATCAATTGAATGTATTGGAAATTCAACCAAGTTTGTTTGCACTTCAAGTAGCAGTAGTAGCAGTCGTAGCAGTAGTAGAGTAGTAGTAGCAGCAGTGGTTGTAGTCGCCCAGTAGAGCAGCCGTCGCAGCAGTGGTGGTGGTAGTGGGTGTAGCAGTTGTTGTTGTTTTATCAACAGCAGCAGCAGTAGCAGTGGCACCAACAGCAGCAGCAGCAGTAGCCGAATTAGGAGGAGGAGGAGGAGCAGTAGTGCCAACTGTTCTTGCTGCTGTCTTTACATGCCATGAGTTTGACAATGTTGTTGTCGACCATGGCCATTGTGGTGGCCTCGGCTGTTGCTTCACTCTCGCGATTGTGCTCATTTTCACGCATTGATAGCGGATCCCGCATCTGAGGTCATGTTTGCATGCAGCTTTGGTGAGTTCACATCATCGGAGGATGCAGAAGATGCAAGTCATTGTTTGATGCAGGCAAGTTCGTGTATGTTGCCCACCAGTCGGTTATCTTCCTGTAATGCGATTCTATCTTCCTGTAATGCGATTCACAGCTATAGGTTGCGATCCTCATGCGGCAGGTCCAAACAAGGAACAGCCTTCTCGCCCCGATCTTGACAGCGACATGAGCAGATGGCAGATGTCCTTTCCCGGGTCGGATTTTCCACCGTTAAGGGGCACCAAACCGTTGCAGCCGGCCGTTGTCGGAGCGAAGCGCTCATATCTTCATGCAACTTGTTTGTGTGTGTGCTCCTAGCGAATTGTGTCGCCATCTTATACTTCAGATTGCAGCTTCGTTTCGCCAGCGCAGCTTGCCAGGAGCTAATTATTGCCGCCAAAGCGGATGCATCATGCTGTGTTGGTTGGAGAGGCAGCTGGTAATTTGCTAAGGCCTCGTTGACCCACGCGGAGAGCCTTTTGCAAGGCCTTTTGTTGGGTCGTTTGCAGTTTCATTGATGTCTGCAGTTGTCGTCGTTTGGCGGAGGCATGTCGCAAGAAGCCAGGCGCAGGGCAGGCTTCGTGGTTGACTATATAGATGTAACATGAAAATCCGTGCACTTTGCAGCACATGCATTGCAGGTCAAGTGTCGGTTGGCAAGCGTATCGTGTTCACAGCCAGTGTGTGGCGTCCTTATGATGATCTGCGCGAGCATCTGTGTGGCTTGTGATCAACACATGATTCCCGCGAAAGCTCAGTACTATCGCCATTGTCGTCCATGACTTAACAAGAAGAGAGGGTTACTGCATCTTGCATCATTTTGCAAACGATTTTGCAATTGGGGCAGCTTGTGGATGTGAAGAGGCCGTGGCAGCTTGGATCACATTGCTGCATCACATCTCGGCCAAAGCCAATTCAGGACCGTTGGACGATAAGCTTCCAGTTTTTGCCAGTGCTGGATGTAGCATGCAGGAGGCCAGCCGTCGGGTCTCACATCTCCTGATGCGACAGCCTACTCAGTAGAAACATCTGTGGCGAGAATAGCAGCCAGATTCGCGGCGCCAGAAGAGCTTCCAAAAGTGTGGGGGCACGTCTTCGAGTGGCCGGCACGGACCAAGGACATGTCAATCTAGGGATGTCGCCACGTGAGCTTTTGTGCCGCAGCCACCTCATGGTTTAATGAAACTGTGGCGAGAAGAACTGCAGCCCGTAACTGAGTTTAGTGCAAGACGGGCGAGGAAGGAAGGGTTCAATGGTTCGGCTGCCGCAGGCCACACGATCTATACCTGATGACCGCGTAAAACACTTGAGATGCATTGTTTGCTTGTCAGGCCCTCAGTGCTCTGACGCCTGTTGAACATAAGATGCTCAGAGAGCTGAGGGATGTTTGCTGAAGATTGGACCTCAGGGGGCCAGCGGACTGATCTTGGGCCTCCTCAGCGTTCGTGTGACATGGACCTGGGAAACGGAGGTGCTCCGAATTTGCGAAGGCAGTCACTGTACCAAAGACGCGGGTGCCGTTCGCCAAGGCTTCTTCGCTTTACTCAGCCCTGCCGGCTGATGACAGCTTCTTCCTCTTGCAGGTTTGGGCAGTCGAAGCCGGGGCAGACCGCACTTCAGCAAGCGAGACTGAAGTTTCATGTGGCTGTCAGGTGAGTGGCACCAAGAGGGTGCGGCCCTGGGTTTTGTTTTGCCACGGGTCCTTTTTGCTGCTGTGTTATTGCATGTCTTTCAGGTCGCTGGACAAGGTAATGCCTCCAGATCAGGAGCCAGGAAGCGCTCAACTTCGCCAGGTTCGGGTTCGTGCTCCAACAGGTTTGGGGAGTTTGCTGCAGTCAGATTCGAGCCTGGCAGATAGCAGCTCTGCCGTGCCGCAAGCACTGGCCAGGGACTGGGCATGGATTGAACATCTTTATGAAACTTGCCAGATTATCCGGTACCCACCTGCTCGGATTTTCAATCTGTGTGCAAATGCAGAGTTCAAGGCCGAGACCAACCACACAGCAGTGGTGATGCCTGCGGGTGGGGACCGAAGAGATGCAGGCCGTTCTCTTGCGGCAGTGCAGTGCTCCAGAGTGAGCATCGGTCCCCAAGTCGTGATTCCAGGACAACCATGGCCGCTGTCGTTGCTGAGTGACTTGGACTTGTAGCCTAGCGATGGGTATGTAGTCTCCCTCTTTCATGGACCTGTTTTTCTTAATGTAATGCGGCGATGCAAGCTCGAGGTACCTCTTTGTGCAGAGTCGTCGAAGAAGTCACAGGTCAGGGAGCAAAGCCGAGCAGATGATGTTACAGAGTAGTGTAGGAAGTGGCGAAGGAAATTGGCAAGTTTTGATGGGTAGTCAAGGTTATGTAGATTGCAGGAGTTTTGCTTGCAGGTCATCAAGTTCCTACCAAAGAAGGCATGATGTTTACTGCTTGCATGTGTGCTCCTCAGATTACTCTTTGTTTGACCTTGGCATGAGTTGCCCCATGCTGGCTTCCTCGCAAGGATAGCTGCCATTATCGCCCTGGGCTTAGTTTCACAGCACAACCCTGCGAACGCAAAACCGTCATGCCTCAGGGGTGCTGCTAGTATCCTTTTGGCATGCAGAAGCTCTGAAGAAACGCTTTTGTCGCACCACATTCCGGGTCCTCTCAAGCTGAGGTGTTGTCTGTGTGCATTGCTCTGCTGCATCAGAGTTCTGCAAGGGACACGCGAGGCAGTCGAATTCCTGCAGGAGACCCGTGCAAGCTGAAGTTGGATCTTTGTTGGAAGGTCTCTGCTCTCTCTCGGATCGTAGGATGGCAAACTCCCATGGTGGTCACTTCGTCGCAGGAGGGATACCTGGAGCTGTCGAGGAAACCGTACGCGACCTCCAGGATCAAATGGAGGAAACTTTCACTCCAGGCAGGGTGTTCTTTTTCGTGGCAATGCGGTGGTTGGAACAGCCTGGCCAGGACTTAAAAAGCCACGGCCTGCGTGTTGCTGAATTAGCGGCTCGGAGTAGGTGACGCCTAAGGCGTCACGCTTGGCAGACGACCAAGAGACGCTCAAGCCTCGTCCAGAGGCAGTCTGCAAAGAAAACGCACATGTGGAAGCAGTTTTCCTCTGGACTCCACCTCCTGATGGTCTGGCATCATCTCCCTTACATAGTTTAGGCTTGAAGAGGATATCCTTAAGAGGTGCCGGGCCATATTGATTGAGCAAAGTCTAGGGCCGATCCTTATTGAGCGCTATCTGCCCACATTGGGCCAATGAATGGCGAGTGTTCCGGAACCCACCCAGGCAAATGTCACTGGCTTCTGGCTTCAATCCACTCCTAGCAGACCCTAGCAGGCCTAGAAGAGTGGGTTCTTTCTTGGAGGCACTGTTCCCTGTTCACAAATGTGGAAAGCAGGGATGGTCGGTCGCGCGGCTTGAAAAAGGATCATCCCAGAACTTATGCCACATTTCTGCTGGGCTGCAGAAACAGACGGACTTTCGGCGATTTTCGGCACACTTTGTTTGCATTGGTCCACAAGATGAGGGGTGCTGAGCCCCGTCTCTCCGTCACCGTACCGTTGGGAGCTCAAGACAAGAAAGTCCGGACCTCAGGGGTCCGGCTTGGCGCTCCGTGGAGCTGCGTTGGAGCTTTAGGGCCTTTAGGGCTCTGCTTGCAGAGGTCGGATGGTCGGATGGAACGCTGCATGTTCTTGGCGGCTGCCTGGTTCCTATCGGAGCTAAACATGCTCGCTGTACTCTGTTCTTGACCGCCTCACTTCAGCAGCATGCTCCTGTGGTTCAGGGTGACCAGGCGAGGTATTTATGGAACAAAACGGAATAGTCGAAAGCCTGAGTTCCAGACTATAGAACTGTGCCAAGGTCTTCTTTGGCTTCATCGCGCAGGCTGAGAGACAGGCGGCGATCCAAAGTACAAGAGCACGACGTTCTAGCATGCAATGAAATGCGGCTCCATTTGCTGTTCCTTCGGCTCAGGTAGCACGTGACAGCGTGGACGGCCTGGAAGAGGACCAGAGCCCCGTTTAAGACAAGCACCCTCCGCATCTACAGCATGCAGCCTTTCCCGAAGGAGTGCGACATCCTGCTATTGCAGACAGTCTTTGCCGTTGCAAACGCTTCGAAACCAACGCTGTCCCTCACCGAGATGTGGATCGCGTTTGTGTCAACTCGGCTCATCGTTTCTGCTGTTCCTCAGTAGCATGTCACATGCGTCAGGTCCTCCGAACTTGGACCGGACGCTTTGCCCAAGGACCTCATGTAGGCACACTATGCACACTCAAGGACGCCTACGTTCCCCCCCTGGTTCGCAGGAGCGTGATTCGAGATCGTTCAGTCTCCTTTCTGTATTGTCGCTCGAGGCTCGGCAAAGGATGTGTGACTCGAGTTGGTCGGACTGGCTGCGACAAGCTAGCAGCACATAGCAGCACCGGCAGCAAACCCTCAACAAGTTGCTGGTCAGATGCTTCTGAGATGCCAGCCTGTGCAGGTAGAAAAAAATGCGAGTTCATCTTCGAACCTCACGGCCGAAAGCCCAGGGACCGACCATTCGTGCTTGTTGCGCTCTGTCGCAGATTCGTGACTGACGGGACATTTGTCCGTTCGCTGTCGTGTTTCAAGTCTTGCCTGGCTTCAACATGGAACTGCAGCCGAGATTCGAAGTGACATGCACGAGATGTTAGCCGTTAGCGATGCTCGAGGTCAGGCCGGTTAGGCCTGATTTTCGGTGTTAGCGATCACGACAATTCTGGCGCAAGAAAAATCGAATCAACAAAGGAAGTAACACATCCACGGTTGAAGTTTCGGTTCTGGTGACTCCGGAGACGATACAGCGCAGAAGCCGACAGGGAAAACTCAACACAACTGAGCTTGTCACACACTCAGAGAACATGGGATCCGACTGTTGTTTGTCAACGGGGTTCGCATGCAATCTTTTGTACTCAGACCTTGAATGCGTCATAGGCTCCGTGCCATCCAGGTGATGCTGTTGGTGGCGCTGGCCATGGTATTCATTATTCCGTTGATTGTTTATCTGCTTTCAGAGCCTTGTCAGCAGCTCGAGGGCCATGCCAAAGGTCTTCCAAGTCTAGTACGGAATTTTGAAGGAAGGATGAAGGAAGGATGCTGAAGGACTGCTTTTTTGACTCAGGACTCAAGCCAGGGCCTCGGGCCTCGGTATGCCTCGGTCCGTCGTTCGGAGCTGCTCCACTGAGCTGCCTTGCTGCCCTTTTTGCTTGCGGCATCGCCTGCGGCTTTTGGAGGCTCCTACTTGGAGGGGCCAGGAGGTAAACTCCTGGAGCGGGGGAGTTTGGGACCGAGAAGAGAGGCCCAACGTTGAGACCTGTCGCAACGCCCTTAGCGATTCTGAGCGCCTCTGGCTCCAGGCTCCATGGACATCCTCCGTGAAAGGCGGTGGATCGGGGTCATCCAGTGGCAACTGAACCTGTTTCTTTTGCATTCTTGGGGCCACGTGGTAGGCTCGGAGCCGCGTTTATCGATACAAGCCTCGCAGGCCAGGATGGAATCTATGCTCTGACAAGCGGCAGTTTCTGCAGATTCAAAAAGCGTTTTGAGATTTGTGCAGGCACTTGCAATGCCTCCTACAGCTTTGGCACGGCCTCGTCCAGATGAAGATCCTCCAAAGCTTTGCGGATCACTGAGCTCTTTTTTGCGACAAAACCATCTCGTGCTGATAGACACGGAAACCTGACAGATCGTTGCCGTTCCCAAAATGCTGCTGCAGGCATTGTCGCTTCAAATTTAAGCAACATGGGGAAAGGGGACAGACAAATCAGACAATCTCGACATCGCAGCCTTTGTAGATTTGCAGTGCAGGCAGGAAGGTCGTAAAGTTCGTCACATTAGTCGTCTGTCGTGAGCTCTTCTCATCCCGACCGAAGGCAATGGAGTGAGCAATAATAGATGGCTCCAGACTTGGGAACGAGTTCTCGAAGATAGGTCGTGGGTCTGAGTCACTGTTCTCTCATCGTCATGCGGCGTGTCATGCGCATGGTTGTTATTGTGGTAATTCTGGGTCTAGTGTCTTTTTGCCGGTTGCGCTCGTGCTGAGAATGCAAGACTCTCGGCGAAAACAGTTCCACAGGTGGAGCTTCTGGCTCATGACTGTGAGAGGGGTCGCGGCCTCCATCATCCGCTTCGGCTCTCACTTTTGCACCCGATACTGTAACTGTTGCTCCGAGGTGTTGCGGTCAGCCTGAAATCTCCAGCAGCTTCATCGTCACTACGTACACTTAGAACAACTTTCCCCTCGAGAGGTTTGTCGCGAGTTTTCTGAGCAAGAGTGTGTTGAACCACGTCTTCTTAACGAATCGTTTGCGAAGGCAAATACCCGTGCAGGCCCAACCTTGGCGCACTTGGCTTCTGTCTTAGCTTTAGCTGACGAAATTATGTTCCGGAAATTGATAGAATGGAAGAACCGGCTTTTTGAGAGCCAAACATGGAGCAGTGTCACCGAACGAGACAGCAATCACCGTCAGCAATATTCAATACACTGAGCGGCGTTGTCCTACCGATGTGGCGAGAGCTTGGCACATTCAGAGAGAAAAGCCTGCAAATTGGGCATGAGAGCATAAGAGGTGAGGAGCAGCAAGAGCAGAGAGAAGACCTGTCCACGACAGTCTCTTAACAGCACAATTGGCCACTATCCATGCCCTTCGTCTAGTGATCTAGCGTGCACCCGATTGTCGTCCCCTTGAGTCGCTTGGGTGATGCCTAGGCATCAGAAGGGTGTAAGCTGGATGACCCGATGCTGATCAGACATACCTAACAAAGCTACTCCAAGGTGAGAATCTTATTTTGCCCAAGCACCTCGCCATCTTCCTTGTCGATGCAGAGCGTTGTGGGCTTAGTCGTCGGCAGGAGCATGTCCGAGTAGATCAGTTGTTGCCTGACACTGCCCAGTGCAGTCAGTTTTGTACTACTTCGTAGGAGCTTGGCATACGCGACTTCCTGTCTTCTGTTTTTCTTGCAGAAATTCACGGATCACACATACTGCTGGCAGGACCTCCATGTACAGTTCAACCTATAGTCAGACAGCTCTCAACGCAGGGTTCCTGAAAAGTGAATATGCTGTCAGCTGAGGATTGAAAAATCCTGGCTTTGGGCCCTTTCCCATTTGGGGCGGCTCAGGCGGAAGAAGTTGAGCCAGTGTTTGGGTTTTTTGGGTCTTGTCGTCGCAGGCAAGCAGCTTCTTCAGGCCGACTTGCAGGCAGACTGCCCAAGGGCACATTCGTGTTTAATTGTGGAGAATCCGTGGTATGCAGAGGACCGCGGACCTGAAGGAGTACAGCTTTGGATCTGGCCAGTCAACCTGGACTCTCCGGCGGCAGTTGTTCTTCAAAGGAGGCCGGAGCAGCTCCCCTTTCTGGCTCGCTGACTTTCTCTTCCACGCTCCGTTGTTGTAGCCTGTGACACTCTAGAACACCGCAGGTCTTCCATGCAGTCTGGCCTGGAGATCTACAATCGCGACAACCAGCTTGGAGCCCATGTACTGCAGGCCCTCCAATTCGAGTTTCGTTCTGTTTGAGGTTGTACGGATTTCTGGAGAACGCCGGCGGCCGGATGATGCTGCAGCTCGGTTGAAGCGGTTGCAACCGCCCTTGCTGAAGTCGGTACCGCCCAGGCACCCCCAACCCATGATCTCAATCCTAAGATGCCATCCCAAGACCAATGGTTAGAGAAGATGAATGATTGTGCGGAGAGGGGAAGGTTTCTGCATGGTGCCGTCCAGCTAAACAGGCAAGGTCACCTCCAATTCAATCTTCAATTGCTGCGCCATGCCAGCCCCGAGGATGTGCAACGGCTTTCCAGTCATGGCCGTGGATGGGAACGCTGATGCGTCCACTCCCAAGTAGCCATGCCGTTCAAGCTGACAGTGCTTAACTATGCGGAAGCACTGGCCATGCTCAGGCTCACCTACACTGCTTGCCGAGTAAATGGCAGCATGTTGGCGTCTGCAAGCGTTGTTTCAGAAAATTTGCCTGGGGCCCAGTGGGGTCTGTATCGCAACGATGTTCGAATTATCAATCATCACCGTCCTTCAGTTTTTTGCAGCAAGCTCTGAGGCGTGTTGACGATGTGCGCGAAGGTTGGAAGCTGCAGGTGAAGCCAGGTGGGCCATGCACTGCATGAGTAGTTGCAGCAACCTCGCACGTATTGAAATGGTGATCAAGCCGACGCTGGCAACTGGTACAGGTGTGGATGCTATTGTCATCATGTGTGCCTTCCTGTCATCCATTCTGCTCAACCGACGTTCAGGGTGGACGCGCCATGAGTTCCACTTGCGTTGCAATCTCACACCCGCTTTGCGAAGTTCAGAGGCGATCTGCTTCCCATGCCAGGACATTCACACCATCTCTGCCTTCAGCGAGTCCGCGAGTGTCTATACTTTCCCAAGCCTGGGGCTTTCAAGTTGTGCATCGGTCCAGGGCGCAGTAAGCGCATGTTCAGAAATACTGGAGTGACTGTGCTCAGGCGAGTCACCCTCGGGCCTGACAGCGAGTAGCGCGCCCTGAGCCCGAGATTGCATGCATGCGAGAAGCACAAAAGAGGGGTGATTCATGCGCTTGCGAGAGCATCGGGACCTGAGCTGGATGCGGCAAGAAGTTCTTTTGCGCAGCCATGAGATCAGCAGTTCTGAGAAGCGCCATGACTTCACGGAGGCTGGCAGCATGGATTTCGATTGCACTCTTGAGGTGTGCAAGCGGACTGCTCAACATCACTTTCATCAACGATCTCGATGTGGACTGCAGCTTGTTTTGGCACGGGACTAATGCGGGCCCACGCAAGGACTTCGGACCAGTTCCTGGTGGTGGCGGTCGGAAGGTATTGGAGGTTGCAGAAGGTCACCTCTTCACGTTCGTGCCTGCCTGAGACAAATTCACACTCTCGGCCATAAAGGCATTCCAGCTGTGCGATTTTGTGCGCCTGTGGGTTGGGACCTTGAAGCCAAGGCCCGTGCTGGCACGCTGCTTCCTTTGCTTCGGATTACGATTGACCCGGAAGCTCGGAGCTATGTCATCAACGCAGAAAACGCGGCTCCTTCATCGGCTGCTTGCGCTGCTTCCGATGCTGATGCCACTCCCAGCTTGCTGCGCTGCGATGCCGAAGCCTGTGAAGAGTGTGTGCGATTACCGGGCTGCGGCTGGAGCACGGTGCGCCGCGGGTGTCTGCCTCAGTGCGCGAACTCCTGTAGGTCGGTCTCTGAGTCTCGGTGAGGGCAGAGCTCTGGGAGCTCAGGTGCGTTGCAGCTCACGCCGTCGCAACGACCAGGACCTGTTCGGAGAGAGCGGTAGCCGGAGCGGACTCTCAGAGGTCTGCAGAGCAATGGCTGCAGTTGGCGGAGACTTTCATGGATCCCGAGAGGCAGCCTGAGTTTGGCCTGGCATCTCTAAGAGCCGCCTTCGAAGCCTTGGAGAACGGGAGAGAGAGAGCCCTCACGGAAAGCGGCGGAAGCGGAAGCAGCGCTGGCACCTTGAGGTCGATCTTGCGCTGGCAAGCGGAAGTGAGGCCCAAGCTCGAAGCTGTTCTGGACGATCTGGAAGCCGAAAAGCTGATTGCGAGCTCTCGGCATGCGTCCCTCGCGTCCCCTCCCCTTGTGCAGAAGCCTCGTATGGTCGCACGGCGTAAGTTGGCCGATGCCATGGAGTTTATCTCTCGTGCAGAGCCGGTGGTCATCACGGATCTCTTCGATGGAAACTTGAGCCACCCTATAGTGCAGAAGTGGACGCTGGAATACCTCCGCCGGTTCATGCACGGAGGTTTTTACAATGTGGCTGCAGATGCAGCGAAAGCTTGTTGTCAATACTACGAGCCACGCCGCATCGCAGCCGAGGCAGGATATCCGTACCCATTCCGGCCCAGGACGCACCTCTATCGGGATCATTTCGAGGGTTTCGTGGGAACTCTGCGAGAGTCTCCGTCAGCGACAGAGCCGCGCCTGCATTACCTGCACGATATCCTGATGGAACGAGATGCTGCTCCTGTAGTCGCCGGCGAAGCGGCGACGCCGCAGATCGCCGCAGATCTGGAAGAAATGGTCACAGCCTTGAGACCGCTGGCAAAAATGCAGCCTTTTTTCGGGGGGATTGCCAATGCCAAGCTGTGGATTGGCCAAAAGGGAGTGACCATGCCTTTGCACTATGACTCCTCGGACAACCTTTACGTCATGGCTTGGGGCAGGAAGAGAGCGATTCTCGCAGAACCTGGACAGTACGATGCCTTGTATCCTTATCCCAACGCGCATCCCCTCGCCGGCAGCTCGCAAGTCAACCTGAGCAACCCAGATCTCGCGCGGCACCCTGGTTTCGCTGATGTCCTTCTGTCAGAGACAGTGGTGGGGCCTGGCGACGTCTTGTACTTGCCCGGATACTGGTGGCATCAGTTCGAACAGCCTTTTGAGGACACCCGACTGTGTAAGTAGCTTCTGCAAGATGATATTCGTAGCGGTCTGTGCAGGACACTGCCTCCATAAATCTTTGGTCCTACGAGCTCAGCGATGCGCCACCGGCCAGCATGCGCGATGCACGATTGCGCGGCAGTGCGCTGCACGACCACATGGAGAGGGAGGTGGTGAAGGCCTTCAAGAGCAAGGTGCCGGCCGTTGTGACCCCCACAGCGACAGAGACGTAGATTCCTTTCAATGTAAATCAAAGTGTTGGTCAAGAGGGCAGCAAGACAGCAAGAGCATGGTCAGCATGGTAAAGTTTCAGAACGCAGGCGGGCGTGGTGTTGGCAGCGATGGCTTCAGGAAGCGGAACTCACAAGAAAGCATGGGTGCGAGCAAATCAGACGCTTCACGAAGCAGCCCAGGAGTGGGGAAGGTGGATGGCGAGTCTGCCAAATGTTGCAGACACCGCAGAACCCTCCGAACTTGTCAAGAACTTCCTTGAGCGGTATCGTGGTATCCTTGCGCAGCGATGGCCTGATTGGGCCCCAGGGGTCGAGTGGAACCTCTCCGAAATGACTGCCCTAGAGGCACGTGTGGAGGCCCGCTGTGAGCCTGCACCGAAAACTGCGACCTACGCCAGCGTGTGCAGACACTCGGCCTTTTCATGCTTCTGTTTGTTGTGTTTCATTTTTTCCACCCTCGGCCGTCCTTCTGTGCTGGAGCCAGGATGGCCTCGATCGCGATAGCGACTCTGTGCGAGAGGCTGACTTGTCCCCTGAGCTGAAGTCGTGAAGGATCGCCTCTTCTTGCAGTCTTCCAGACACACATTGACATCGGAGCTAGCGTGCGGTGCTCGGCCTCGCTGACGACAAGGTGACACCCGGACATCAGGCGTTGCACTCATCGTCACAAACCGCTGCATTCGCAGCAGCATAACGCGGAAAGGACCTCGACGGAGTCGAGTTGACAGGCCTTGGTGAGACGCGATCAGAAACATCCATGACAACTCAGTGCCTCGAGATTCTGAAGCCACTGGGAAGTGGTGGCAAGCTGGCTAGTCCAGTAGCTAGTCGTCGTTCGTCTCTAGATCATCTAGATCTGGTGCGCCAGACTTTAGATGCTCCAAAGGAGGACACGGTAAACCTGAGACGGCTTAGATGGCCCCGCATCACTCCGATTCGCACAGGTCCAAGCGAGGCAAGAGTGCGGAGTTTTGCCGCAGCAGCAGGGAAAGTTTCGCTTTCAGGCTTTGTGGTTGTTGTTGCAGAGGCTGGACTGCCATGCTGCCAGCGGTCATTCGGTAGCTCTTGAGGGTGTCATGTCCCGGAGATTGGCTCACAGTGCAGTAGCAGCTTTGGCTTTGGATCGGTAAGTCAACTCTGCGATGGCGTGCCGCAGCATGTCGCCCAGGGTGGTGACCGTGACTCGGCCACATCCAGTCGGTTGGATGCTCATGCTGCGGAGGTGCATTGAACTGTGTCAGGTATCTCGAACTGTCAGCTGGGCACCCAGAGCAACTATTTAAGTGGCCCACGTCGTGTGTCGGGTTGCCCTTGCGTGGTGTTGGGTCCAGGTCCTTGTCGTCGCTTGCCGCAGTCTGAGTTTGAAAGCCTCGACGCGGCTCGCGGCTGGATCGGATCGTTTCGATTGCTCCTCTCAGGCCAACTCGCCGTGTCTTCTCGCAGCTGCCTCCAAAGGTCGTATCGTACACCCAGGCCAGACAGGGCTCGCAGGGCTCGAAGGGCCAGTCTCCCAGACATCAATGCCTCAGTTTGTGCCAAGGTCTTCGACTGTCAGGCAGCACATGGCGCTGCTGACCGATCCGTCGTAGCCTCGACTTCAAAAGCTGTAAAGCGTGACAACGTCGACTCTTGCAAATTGCACAGGTGACTTGCATGCCGCCAAAGGAGGCACACTCGCGACCGCCGTGACCTGAGCCAAGGAGAGCATGATTTTTTTCGATTTATTTTGCATTGACCCGGGAAAGTGGGTCCCGGTTTCGTACCCCCCCCTGAAGCCGAAATTCCGAAGCTTTTGAAGACGAACTTGTTCCCAAGGAGCTGAAGCTCAAATTGTGCGCGAAGACGAAATTTGAAGACGAAAATCGGCCATGAAGACGAAATTCCCGTGAAGACGAAATTCGGTTTGGGGCACGGTGAAGACGA
>BGNK01007125.1:0-2500 GCA_003297005.1 Symbiodinium sp. clade A Y106
TTGCACGTAGATTGCATGATTTCGACGAGGGAGCAAGGGCTGGGAGTTGTCTTAGGTGGGTTTAAATGTGGATTGCACAATGTTCCGATACTGTGGCCGCAAAGCTTTCAACGGTACCTGTAAGTCCCCGCCTACTCGTCGGGAGCGGGACCTTCTCTCCATAAACTTTTTAAACGGTGCCTGTAAGTCCCTGCCAACCCGTAGGGAACGGGACCTTCTCTCCAAACGCACGGGGAAGATGCTCCAACCCGAGCACCTGTGCTTTGCTCCTTCGGGGGATGTAATATATTTTCACAAAAACTCTACCAGTAGCTACCTGCGCACCTCCCAGTTGATACGCACACACTACCATGNGAAGATGCTCCAACCCGAGCACCTGTGCTTTGCTCCTTCGGGGGATGTAATATATTTTCACAAAAACTCTACCAGTAGCTACCTGCGCACCTCCCAGTTGATACGCACACACTACCATGCAAACCCGGGGGAGAGTGACAACCCTAACCTGGACTTCAGCAAACGTATACTCTCTTGTGTTGCCTGCTATGTGCTAGGTGTATTCTTGATAATCCGGGGGATTTNCACACACTACCATGCAAACCCGGGGGAGAGTGACAACCCTAACCTGGACTTCAGCAAACGTATACTCTCTTGTGTTGCCTGCTATGTGCTAGGTGTATTCTTGATAATCCGGGGGATTTCTCACAAACCTCGTAGATATGCATACAACAGCTCAATCCCCATCGTTGTGATGGCAATTTTCCTCAACAAGTTGTCTGCACACTGTTAAAATGCTCGTGAATATGCTGTCTGCGCAGTCGAAAGGGGGAAGCTGTAAAAACTATGCATAAATTCGTATGTCTTGTGAGATGAACAGAGACCGAAACAAGCATAATGTAATATCTAAAATTGTTGCCTGTTCGGTCGAATGATCATCCAGCACTTCACTCCCCTGTAAACGCCCGTTAAAAGCGGGCGGGCCCTAGCGCCCGGGGGGCTTAACTCGCCCCTTAAGCCTGGGAGAAGAGAGAACGCAATTGGTTGGTTTGGAAGTGGTGCAGTCCTGGCTCGGCAGAGTTAAAACCCCACAGTCCACCGTAAGCCAGCTTGCAAGCCCAACAACTAACAACCTGCAAAGTGCTATGTGTCTGAACCTGTGTCTGCCCAAGTGCCTGCAAGCTGAGCCAGACAGGCTTCAGAGTTGGGAGGCATGCAGGTGGGCCAGGCAGTGCAGTTTCGCGAGGCTGGGTTAGAGGTGTAGAGGGGGCCGACCCGAGTGGTTTCACGCCGACTTGGACGCTAGACGCCGGACGGGCAGAGATGGACAGAGCCAGCAAGCAAGCAAGAGAGCACGAGAGACCGAGAGAGGGACAGCGAGAGGGTGAGAATGAGAGTGAGAAACAGACTGAGACAGAGAGAGAAAGACAGAAAGAGTAGTACAGCAATAAGTAGATATAGAGTTATATACGTACTATAGTAGTTCTGCGCTGTGGCCTAGCTGTTGAGGCAGAAGAGAGAGGAGACGAGGCCGTTCAGGCACGACACTTTGCGTTTCCAGTTGGCCACTGAAGGCAATTCCGCAGCATTGCAGAGTTGCCTTTCATCTGAGTGGATCATCGGGTGAGGTTTCCAAGGAGATGCGACAGAACTTTAAATGGGTGCCCGTGAATTGCTGCGAGTCGCGGGGTTTTGAAGCACGGCGATATGTTGATGCAGCACAGAGCCCCAAGTGCAATGTAACAGAACACTCTCGCAGCCTGTTTTGCCGAACGCTCGATAGAGCTTTCATGACCAAACATGCAAGGTCAAAAGCTGAATCGATGGTTCACTGCACTCTGCTCAAGTGCCTGCAGCCCCAGTTGCCGAACGCGGGTTCAAAAGCCATGGCACGTCGGGCCCTTCTGCAGGGTTCTGGTGACGAGGAGCTGGCGAATTGGCCATCTGTATCGACATGTCTGCCTGTGCTATCGCACTGTCTTCATGTGCATACAGATGTACATGCGCAAACTTGATGAGGTGTGAAGTCCTTTAGTTTCTTGACAGGGGGCTTGCTGGGTTGGGAGGCTCTTTTGAAATCTTTGAGTAAAGCCCAAGTCATTTCGTTTAAATCATTCCGCGGCTCATTCCACTTGGTTGCTATCCGATTCGGGAATATCGCCGAAAGCCTTCTGCTGCTGCGGGACGGGCAATAAAGACTGCGTGTTTGTTTCAAGATCTGTGTTTTAATTGATATTTCGGGCATGTTAATTATATATATATATGCATGTAATACATGTCTAGTTGTATACTAGGAATATGTTCTTAAGTTTCGTTCATGTCTTCCAAATTGAGAGTTTTTGCAATCTTACTCGTAGTTTGCTTGTCCATTGTAGTGTTTTTAAGCATGTCTTTTTAGTTTTGTGACTTTCCGTTTTCTCATTTCTTTACAGCCTTTCAGGCTTTAAGGTTGTTTTGGTTCTGCTGATTTTTCGCTGCTTTCTGTGTATGCCCCTATTTTCTGTAA
>BGNK01007125.1:7500-17938 GCA_003297005.1 Symbiodinium sp. clade A Y106
CCCTTTACGTATATGCCTGGAGTTTCGAGACCCTTGCAAGAGATGAGCTGGCTCAGAAGGGGCAGAGGTCCACATGACGCGGCACCATCCGCACCAGCATCGCGAGCACGACCATTATCATTATTGCAGTGTTCCGGGTTCTATCGGTGCTCCATCGTGTGGTTGTCAGCATGCCACATTTCTGCTGCAAGTATGCGCAGAACCCTCAGGCTACTGCGACCTTGATGTAGGCCTCGAGTCTCGAGGTTCATGGCAACCCTAGCCCCATAGGCGGTAGCCCTGATTGCTCTACTGGGAGATGGGGCACACAGCGAAGCTTATCCTGCTGCTTATACGCAGTGCTACAGTGTGAAATCCTGGCTTGAAGTCTAAAGTCTACTTGTTCCTTAGATACCGGCCCTGAGCCAACAATTGAACTCTACAAGGGTGTCAAGATGCCACTGGCCCTTTAGTGAAGCTTAAAGCAGAAATCCACTCGCCGTCTAGGACCCGAAGATGTTGCACTGTCCTGAAGCCTGCAGTCCCGAATGAAGTTTCTGAGCAGATTCCGCCACGACGAAAATCAGGCTCTGCCTCTTTGTGAGGCCCAGGCCGAGGATTTGGAGCTACTTACCACGAAGGATCTTCTGCAGCATCTGCGGCGCTGTGGCACGGAGAACACAGGCAGCAGATCGCACGATTTCAGGGTCGGCGATTGGCGGTTTCGCTCAAGAAGCTTAACTGCAGGTGCAAGAGCGTTGCGGTTTCGGGAGTCGCGGTATTTAACGGTACGGTGGTGCAGGCAGAAGGCGGGCAACCCCCCAGATCAGTGCCCTACAGCGGTCTTTGTATGGAGCCGTCCACGGAGTTTCGGGCTCGGAGGTTTCGATGTACAGCGTTGCTGAGCCCAGGTGGGGTAGAGAGTTAGAGAGTCAAGCGGTCTATCATACAGAGTGTTCACTTGTTCGGCACAAGGATTTAGCACATGTTGTGCGATGTAGGGGCATAGACGATAGGCCGCGAGATTAAATGTAAAATGTTTTGTTGCTTGTGAAGATGCGGATGATGACGTCGCTTGTGGCCATGAAAGCCATTGCGCAGATCCGGGAGATGATGGATGCATGATGAGTGTGGCGTTGCAGGTGGTAGCCATGCTGCTTGTGGCGCCAGTGGTGGTGGTGGTGGTGGTGGTGGTGGGCTTTTGCAGGGCTTGTCATGGTGACTGGCAGTTGTTGTAGTCTGGTGATCAATAGTGTTGGCGGTGATGGTTAGTACGATGATTTGGAGAAAGCTGCCCGTGATGATGAGATTGAAGACGATGATCACACGGTCGGTGTGTGTGGTTGTTGATGGTGACGCTGGGGGTGGCTGATACAGATGATGTTCATGCTAGCCTGCATTCCATGCTGAACAAGATTAACAGAGTCTGCTGCTGCTGCTGCTGCTGCTGCTGGTGTTTGTGTTTGTGTTGGTGTTGGTGTTGTTGTTGTTGTTGCTGCCGGTGTTGCTGTTGTCGTCGTTGCTGTAGTCGTCGTCGTCGTGTTGTTGTTGTTGTTGTTGTTGTTGTTGTTGCTGTTGTTGTTGTTGTTGTTGGTTTTGCTGTGGTTGTTATTGGTTGTTGTTGGTTGTTGTTGGTTGTTGTTGGTTGTTGTTGGTTGTTGTTGTTTGTTGGTTGTTGGTTGTTTGTGGTTGGTAGTGGTTGGTAGTGGTTGTTGTGGTTGTGGTGGTTTTGGTGGTTGTTGTTGTTGTGGTTGCTGTCGTTGCTGTCGTTGTTGTGATTGTTGTGGTTGTTGTGGTTGTTGTTTGTTGTTTGTTGTGGTTGTTGTTGGTGGTGGTTGGTGGTTGGTGGTTGGTGGTTCGTGGTTGGTGGTTGGTGGTTGGTGGTTGGTTGTTGGTTGTTGGTTGTTGTTTCTTGTGTCTTGTGTCTTGTTTCTTGTTTCTCGTGTCTTGTGTCTTCTGTCTAGTTTGTTGTTTGTTGTTTGTTGTTGGTTGTTGTTGTTGTTGGTTGTTGTTGTTGTTGCTGTTGCTGCTGTTGCTGTTGCTGTTGCTGTTGCTGTTGCTGTTGGTGTTGGTGTTGGTGTTGTTGTTGTTGTTGTTGTTGTTGTTGTTGTTGGTTGTTGTTGTTGGTGGTGGCAACTGCAGTTTCGAAAAGTCCGCCCATGCCCAAAAAGAAGTTGTTGTTGTTGTTGTTGGTGTTTGTTGCTGCTGCTGGTCTTGTTGTCGTTGTTGTTGTTGTGGTTGTGGTTGCCGTTGGTGTTGGTGTTGCCGTTGGTGCTGCTGCTGCTCCCGCTTTTGCCGCTTGCTGCCACGACCGCTCACCATGTACTCTTTAAAACGTTCACGTTGGGTCTTGAGTCTTGAACGTCAGTGCGGCCCACGCCGGAAGTTCTGGCTGGCGGATTGTGACTTGGTGGTGATTCTCTGGACGATGCAGGTGATAGTGTGGACGACAACCTGCATGATGGCGTGACACTGGCGCCGTTCGTGATCATGGAGACGATTTTCAATTCCGGTAGTTGCAACAGAGCCTTGCGCCCTAAAACCTGCAAATTCGTGCTGCGTCCTGGCAGAACCTCGCAGCGTCTCGCATTCCACGGCAGCTTCCTCTGGCGACGAGCAAAAGCCGACTGCCCGGGCCTTCAGAGAGGCTGATCTAGGGCTTAGGGGATTTAGGGTTGAGGGTTACCATCAATGCCAAGAAATCACGACTCTCACCATGATCAAAAGCTGCAAACTGGATCAGTATTGATCGTCCGAATAGGTCACACAACAATCCAGTAATACTGCAATAGTTGTACTGCCCCGTGTTGAATTCCTTGAACCAACATCCCAATATTTCTGCAGGTCTCCTTGTATGTAGTGCATACTGGGTATCATCGCACCGAAGGCTCTACCCTACTGCGCATGACTGCACATGGACCCCAGGCCTCAAAGGATCCCAGAGGGCTCAAGAGTAGCAGGTAGACTCGGACTCGGACATCCATCCCCAATGCGAAACACGACCTCACACACGGTCACAACGAGGCCGGCATGCGACCTCAGTACCGTTCCATGGGCCCAGACATCACGAAGGGCCAGGAGGCAGCGACGGCAGCGACTTCAGGGTTTTCGCGTGGAGGCCTCCAAATTGTGTTGGGGATCTGGGCCGGGATTCAGTCGGTGAGCGAGCGATTCCAAGTTGGGTTTCTTTGCTGAATGCAACGTGTGAGGAAAGCCGTTCAGTCTACCAAGCTGTGTTCCAAGACAAGAAAAAGATCTGCCAACCCATAGTTCTTAGTTTGTGTCCTGCTACGGCACATGCTCCAGAAGCAATCCCGGGCTGCCAAATATTATTTGCCTGCTTCGATTCGTTTGCCCGCGCCGTGCGCTGAACTCCGAACCTGAACAAGTAAGCAGAGCGACGGCAAGCGCAAAGAGTTGCGGTGCCGTTTCGAAATGCTGTCTCGGTCTTAGGGCTCCTCGACACTTACCCGACATGCCAAGTGCTTGCTGGAAGCAACTCTCGGGGGACGCGGTCGTGCCGGCCTGAGGGTTCGAGCCTTCATGCCGCCCACCCTGCAAGCAGGAGAAACTATAGCTGTCGGGATTCCTGTGGTCTTTGCTGCAGTTCGTCGACGCAAAAGACTTAGACCTAGACTCCTAGACATCCACAGCTCTCATGTTCTAACTGACCTTGTCGAGACTTTTGCGGTTTGCATCAGGCGGGACGGACGCGTGGCGAGTTGGTGCCATCCCCAGTCACCGGCTCTTGTGGATTAGCGTGCCCGGTGCTTTGTTACGGCGTAGCGCCAGTCCATTTCCGAAAGTTTCTTGTCTGGCTCATTCGAGGAATGGGGCGCCTCCATGACTTTCGTTTAAGGTTAGCAAGTCCTAGGTCCTGTAGGTCCCAATCATCAGAGGAAGGTGCACGTTTGTACAAATTACAACTCTTCACAAAAAACCGTGGCTCACTGGGATGCTTGCAGCCATACGACACAAGCCGCGCTGCCATCTCGTTCTTACTGAATCACAATCGCAATCTGCTGACTCTGCTGCCAGCGCAGCTTGAGCATGTCTCTCTGCACCGTGACATACCACGTACACATTCCTCGGCACGCGAAATATTTTGATGCCTAGGTGACTGGGGCGACCCAGCTGTTCCAGCTGCTCCCCGAGCCGCCTTTGCGCAGTTCCTTGCAGCTCTAGGCGGTCCCAGCATCGAGGTTCGGTCCTGTCGTGTGACAGCAAGAAGAGGACCGCTGTACTGTAACTTGCAGATGTGCTGCTGGGGGACAGCTATCTTCATCGGCTTCAGTAGGAAGCTTCTAGATAAGTCGTGGTGAGCGAGCTGCAGCTCATGGCTCATGTCATGCTGCTTCATGATCACTGTTTCTTAGCATAGTGACAGAGAAACACGTGCTGTTCCATGCGAGCCCGATGACAGGTTCGAGCCCAACAGACTTCCGCGCAAGTGAAATGAGCCGGTTGTACGTGTCGGCTCATTGTGTGACTGCGGCCCATCAAAGCAATAAAGGCCAGCGTAGAGGCCTTGATGCAAACGGTTTAATGTGGGTTATTTGCAAAGCTGTGAGGCTGTGAATGTCAGAGACTTCAACAACTTGTCACTATTACTCCTGTGAGCCCGCTCTAGAGCCTCTAACAGAGTCATACGTCAGTCATGGACGACACCCCTGAAGCATGTTCTACACCTACGCCGTGAAGCAAGACCCCTTTGCTGCATCAGGGCTTTGACAAGCAGGTTACATGACATGCATCCCTCAAACAGCAAGGAGTGTGCCACCATTGTCAGCTTTGCATGACACTTGTGCTGCCCAAGCCTGTGGAGTTTTCCTGATCTTTGGCTTTCAAGACCACAGCATCCCGGGTGAGCGTGTTGAGCTGAAGAATCTGAGATGGATAGATTCATCCTGTTGGGATTTCAGTTGCAAAAAGCATATTTTTCTGCGTTGACGTTGTGAGGTTCGTGTGTTGCCCTGTGGATTCAATTAGAGATTGATAGTTCAGAGTTTCAGCACCCTGGCTTCTTGAGCCACGGGATTTGGCTCCAAATCAGGTAGAGAGGATGAGAAAGAGGACCGGAATCCTAAACCCCAAACCTTACCGATCAAGTGACTACACGCCTCGCCTGGACTGTCCCAGTTGCGAGCGCCGAAACCCTGTATGTCAGAAGGCAGTGCAGGGTCAGGCGGAGGGCTGTAGGATCTGAAACCCTGTTTTGGACACAAGCCGCTTCTGATGATGTGGCGTGTCTGGCTCGTCCGGTTTGGTTGTTTGATTCGAGCTCCAAAGTCTACGGCTACGGCGGCGGCGGCTCTGTTCTTCAAGTTGGAAGTTCGCAAATCGCAACGGGGCATGGGCGATGCAGCATGCAGTTGATTCCGAGGCAGTTGCTTCTCTGATAGGGTCTGAAAGGATGAGCTCAGCATATTCCGTGAGCTCAAGGCTCCCTAGTGTTGCCAGCGTGCCGTGGAATTCGGATGCTCGTATGGATACTTCCACCGAGCTTTACATCTTACATCCTTGGCGGGCTGGGGGCTGGTTCATGGTGCGTCGTGTTCTGGGACTTTGATGAAGTCACAGTCCGGTGGCTCCGGGCTCCGGCACGTGAAGGATGATGTTGTGTCAGGAATGTGCCGCAGTCTTACCCGGAAGAGTTGAAGGTCTGAATCCGCTATATTCCTGCTTTAGCTTTTCAGTGAATGATACACTCCTCCACGGTGACCACCAAGTCATTAAGACAGGGGTTGAGATAGCCTCGGGAGACTCCGCAGTCCTCCAACAACGAACCAAGGTAATTCTCAAGATTTCACTCATGGCCTCGACTTGATCTCACCCCACAAATCCCCACGAGCTTTTTCATTCACTTTGGCAAGATACCAGCCAGCCGGGGGCTAGAACAATAGAACCAAAGGGGTATTGCCGATATTTCTAAGGCTAGACCCGTGGGGGTTTTGCCTGGGTCTTACATCATCTGCTCGTCGCTACGCCACTTGCAGTGGCCTCGCAAAGGATACGCTGCCAGCTTCCGGGCCTCTGAGGCTGGCAAGGGCGTCCCCGGCAAGGCAGAGCCTGTGACCGGCCTCTGGCAGACTTAATTATACTTAATTATTGAGATCGGAGCTTTGCAGAGCTGCATTCTTCGAAGAATGCAATGCTTTCGGAAGCGACTGGACCGGCAGGCAATGCCTCGCTTCGGGTGTGCAGCACCCTGACAGCCTTAAGAGGCCCAAAGCCACACGATTAATTTCGAGCCCGACGAGCCCAAAAGGCCCCACGGTGCAGATTCATGTTCCAACGAAGGCACCTCAAAGCTACAAGAGCCTCTGCATCCTTGGGCCTTGGGCCCGGAGACTCGGCTGAGCTGTCTCTCGAAGGCAAGCTCCTGCCTATCAACGCCTTTGAAGCTTGGAATTTGGTGGGTTACCTTCTTCCAAGGATCCTACTCTGTTTCAGGCCTCCAGTAGTGAGTAGTGAACTCCCAAGTCGCCAAGCGGGACATCTTTTCTCGGAAGCTCGACTTCCCAGTGCAGTCTTTTATCAGGGCTGCAGCCCAGCGCTGCAGTCTGGGAATCTTGCAATGCACCTCTTTCGAAAGCAAGATCTCCTCGTCCAGAAGTTCCCTGCTTTCAGAAGGATGCGGCTCCAAGGGAGCTGATCCACCAATTACCAGGTGTACAGACAGACTGGACAGCGACAACTTTCCCCTTTTGCCGCGGCCGTGCCGAGCTCGGCTAAGCGGAAGGCTCTATTGAAGCTGCTGCACTGGTGACGAAGCGTGTGCAAAAAGAGATGCGCGGAAGCCATCTGCGTAGCTTTCATCAAATTCGCACGAGTCGGTTTGAAGCCAGGTCCACATCCAGCTGGCCCGTTTCAGTTCTTTAAGTCTTAGGATGACACCTCAGGGTTTTGTAACTAATCACTTCGCTGGAAAGGGGCTTGTGTCATGCTGATCAATTATTGTTTCTTGTGATTCTTACTGTTTACAATCGTTATTGTTTGCCCTGAAAACGCATCATGGGTGATCATGACGAGTGTGGTGACGGATGGCGATGCTTACATTGCTGGTGATTATGTTATTGGTACCGATGGTGGCGAAGATGAAGCTTACGAGTGATTTGCTGATGTTGATGGTGAAGACTCTGACCATGGTAATGCTAATGGTGGTGATGCTGCTGGTCACGAGAGTGTGCTGATGGCGGCGACGGCGATGGTGGCGGCATCGGTGGTTATTATGGCGAGGACGGCTAGCATCAGGTAGGTTGATGCCGGTTATTTATCGGGAACGGCTGCATTCAGCTACGTAGGGTGATGGGGATGGCACCGTGTTTTGAGACCTCTTGATGGTATTGCGTGGTGGTGCTTTCAGGCCTTCAACTTATGGGGCAGGCTTCAAAGTTACTAAGTTTCAGGTTTTAAAAATAGTGGGGTCCGGGAGTCGGGGCTTGGGTTGCTATCGATTCGGGGCATCGGGAGGCAGGGCTCCCTAATGCCCGAGGAACCTCTAAACATTCAGTACAATATAGTTCAGTATCACGTAGCATGGCATGGTACGATATGCTACGACAGAGTAGAGTACAATCTCATCTTATCTCAATGTAACACCAGATAATATGGTGTAGTCCAGTATAGTAAAGTGAATAGAACAGGTTCAAAATCTAATCTGATATAAACAAGGTACAGTACAGTATAGCCTGGTCCACACAATATTATGCAAGACAAAGCGATATATCGAATTGTGGTACGGTATCGTATAACCTAGTAAAACAGATCGTACTACAGTAGAACAGAACCAAATGTAATGTAGTTATATTATCTGAATCATATTGTAATATAACACAGGATGTTTTCAAACATGATGAAATCTAGTGTAGTATAATATAGTACAGCAAAGTAAGGGTCACAGAATACAAGATTGTACTAACAGTATAACAGTATAATTACCATAATATACTGAGTATAGTATATCATGACGAAGTATAGCATAGTTAAGTATACTAAACTAGGACGTAGTATACTGAAGTATAGTAAAGAGAACATGGCATAATATAGCATAGCAACATACTTCACTATAACGTAGGATGGCGTGAGATAATACATGTTCATGTATCGTAGAGCTTCCTGATATGGTATGAATAAGACAAGCTATTTTTAGTAGAATGCAGTTTCGAACCGTATATTACAGTATAGTCTCGTCTAGTTTAGTTTGGCCTAGTATAGCATAACAAAATTGTAAGATAGGATAGTAAGGCACCGCATAAAATAACATCGCACAGCATGCTGAACATAATAAACTATGATATGATATGCCATGATATAGGAGCGTAGAATATGGTATGATATAGAAGGTCATAATGTAGTAGAATGTAATATGGTGTAGGAATCCAGAACTGCAAACCCTGATGATTCCCCGCCGTTTCCTTCACAAGTCTGCAAGAGCCGATCCCGGCGAACCCTCGCAATGATCCGCTTTGCGGCGGTGGGCCCGGCGGGTTTAGGGGCTTATGGTGCCGGGCTTGGGATCTTTGGAATTCTCCTTCCGAGCCAGCACCCCCTCCGCCTGCCACCCCGCCATCAAAACTGCGAACCCCTGCTAGGATTTCCGAAAGCTTGCCAGTGTGGGCCCGCCCAAATACAGCACTGGAACCGAGGAAAAGCCATTGTTAGGGGGCGCAGCACCAGTCAGCATCAAAAACACAGGCTAGGTTTGCGCACCTAGTTTGATTCCATGCTTTGGGGCATGGTGGCTTCACAGACCACTTTCTGGTCGAAGGAAGTGCCCATGATATGCATGGGACTTCAGCAAAAGCACGGTTTCGAACACTGAAGTGCACTAAGTTCTCTCATGAAAGAGCACCGTCAGCGGAGTGTAGCGGGAGGGCGATTTTGGTCCAGCATGTGCATGGGCATTCTGCCACAGCTACCCGCTAGCCGCTAACGAATCACTCATCGCATATCCGCGTGCACCCTAACCCTAAGCCCGACGAGTTGATCAGGTTCGGCCCGTCGCGCGTGCTGTGCGTGTGCGGCGCTTTGCTGCCACAGCGGAGGTGGGGAATCTGTTAGTGTTTTTTTGTGATTGCTTTCATCATAATTGTTCGTTCGTCTTGTGCAACTATTCTCTGGGCTTCGGCTGTGAGACATGTCCGATCTACAAATCTACAAACCGATGAAACGAGTTGAGCATCAATGAGCATCCCCCCGGCTCAAATTTTCACTCCCGTCATTGCCAGAAGCGGGTAGTGCCCAGCAGCAGCATCATCATCACCCGCAAGCCTTCGTCATGATCAGCACGTCATCGTTGCAATGCGTTATGCCTATGCGACACATCTGACGGCGAATGCCCATTGCATGGATGCATGTACACGTGCTAACATTATTGGTACATCTCTGGATAGTTGTGTGCCTAGTCATGTGAAGGCAAGCGGGTATGCGCTTTTTTGTGGCTCTCTTCTCATTGTCCGGTGGCCAGGACCAACTTCATGGAGACTGCATTATGATCTCCACTACTGTCGCTAGCTGCTTTGTTATGCATGTAGTTGTTTCCCAGACTGTCTTGAGACTATCCTAGGATCTTGAGGCTGACCCTTTTCCGACCTGGGCAAGGCAAGGCGGCTCTGGCGCTGGGGTGCCACTGACTCCGGCTTCCTGACACAGGCTGAGGCGCCAGAGAAGTCGACGCAGCCTTCGCTGCTCAGCGCAAACAGGAGAACGAACTTGGGGTTTCGAGTTGTCGCGGTCAGGGGCCCAAACACGACTCCTTGCAGCTTGGTGATTCGTCCGGCAGCATGACTTGGGCGGGTCGCAGTGAAGGGTCTGGTGAGTCTAGTGTTGTGTCGTTTTCGGGCGTTGCTTTCAAAATTCTCCAAGGTATCGCTCGATATTGCCACATGTTTGCCATCATAACATACCATAGTGACTGTAGTATGTAGCTGTGGTGGTTCATTGCACTCGGCCTAATCATTCGAGTATCCTGAAACGATGCCATTTGCACAAGTTTCTGCAGAATATTTTCCCAGCTTTGGGATTCACGGCTGGTTCTGAAAGAAGTCCTATTTGCTCCCAGGCTTGAGGCAGAGAAAGGCATCGAGACAGCTGCATGCGGATCGAGCCACTCTGCTTTCGTGGCTGGTGGTCGATGCTCCGCTGCACAGGACAGTACACCACGTGATCCGCTCTTCATAACTGCATCGGGACGTTTACTCGGGACTAGGCTTCGTGCCGGGTGATATGCAGAAGTTCAGATGGACCCCCCAGGTTCGGGTCACGACTTCATAGTCCGACATCTACCTGAGCACCCATGAGATATGTGAATCCTACTTAACTTGTGAGTGCTGCATGCAATGACCGTGATATGTATAGCTGACTTACCGCTGCCATAGGGCCCTTGAGTCAACAGAATAGCAACGCAGTTTCGGGGAAAAGTCCGACCAAATTCAAATTGGTAGCGGAGCAGGTACCC
>BGNK01007126.1:1051-13087 GCA_003297005.1 Symbiodinium sp. clade A Y106
AACAGAAGCTGCTGTAGTACGATGTTAGTTGAGGCTGGTGGCCTGACGACCCGTACTGTTTCATCTTGCGGACTTAGCGGTCGGAGCACGAGAACACACAGATTGAATCAATCAATCTTGTCAACCAGAGGCAGACAGAGACACGTCAAGTCAGCTGACGAGGCACATATTCTGAGCAGATTTGTTTTGCTCGACATCGGCGGGAACACAGGCCAAGGGCTGAGTCGTCACCCCATTGCGACGGAGCCAGCTTTGTATGAAGCTGCGAGACTACTGCGCCCTGATCATGCTCTCGTGTCATGGTGAGTCATCTCTGGTGCATTCAGTTTGCAGTAGGCCAAGACAGGCTTCAGACAGGCACATCAAAAGCCGACGATTGCAGCTCGCATGGTTGGTACGTTCAGGGCATTGCCCGCAAAAGACGCACCACGGCTGAGGTCGGTGCCCCCAAAGGGCACCGCGCTTTCCCTACGGGTCCTGAGATCCAGGCATGCCTCTCAGAAGTGCAGCAACTGTCAATTAATTGCTGAATCTGAATTGAATCTGAAAAACATCGGGTCAAGTGGCTAAGTGTAGGTATGGGGTTCAGGCCAGGAGTCCGAGGTTACCGAGAAGTTACGAAATAATTGGTATTCAGGGTTTGAGAATTAAGGGTTTGGAAATACACCGTATGTTAAGTGCAGCTACAGCAGGATCAGACGTGATTTCAGCCTTCGAGCTAAAGCAAGTAACACGATGCACATGAAATTGCNTTCAGGGTTTGAGAATTAAGGGTTTGGAAATACACCGTATGTTAAGTGCAGCTACAGCAGGATCAGACGTGATTTCAGCCTTCGAGCTAAAGCAAGTAACACGATGCACATGAAATTGCCGACACTGCTGGAGGTTTCAAAACTAACTGTGGCTACAGTAGTGACCAATCCACTACTGCAGCAACATGACTGACTTTGAAATCATCTGGTTCTCCACCTGCACTGGCACAAAGTGACACTGCCAATCTATAGCTTGGCTCACAATTGAAAGGGATGCACGCTTCCTACGATCAGTGTCAGACAGACACCAGATGAAGCACTGCGCCAATCTGCCCCCTGAAAACTGATCTGACAATCGTGGCATGTGAAGTTGTACTACTGATGGCTGCATGCTACCTATGATCATCAGATTCAGACAGATCAGATCAAGCACGTGTGCGCGAAAAGGTCGAGTGCCACAGAAGCTTCAGCGGGAATGACAATGTTCCCCATTGCATGCAAACGCTGCTTGTCAAGTGGACTGCTTTTGTGCGCCAACCAAGTGTGCACGGGCGGCTTCCCTTGGGGATTGAATGTCCGCTTGCCATTGCGCGCTTGGAGAAGCGCCTTCACGGACTTCGGCACAAAGTCCTGGAGTGGCTTGGGCTGCGGAGTGGGGTCGGGGGGCAATCGTTCCGGGGGGGGGGGGATCATTGGGCGGCCGTCCTTGCTGATGACGCGGCCTCTCTTGCAGGCGAAGATGAAGACCCTCTTGCGCAGGACCTTGGCAGGGCATGCGCAGCAGTGCGTTCTTGAACCTCCGCACTCCACACTGTGCGCCCCACATGCAACCCAGCCATCCTTCCGGTGCATGTCACCCATTGCACATTCATGTCCCTGTTCCTCAGCTCCTGAGCGGCAGCAGCTGCAACTTGTCGCACCCGCTCACTTATAAAAATTAGACTCGGCCGGCTCCTGAACACGTGAAAACAAGACAATAACATTGGACAGACAGGCCTGCAGTAGATAATTCATCACCGGCCGCATCTTTGCACTGAGCAAGTGATCCACATTCTCTAAGATAACGAAATACCTTGGTTGCTTGAGGTTGAGATCGATTACTTGAGGTTCAGTTCGGTAGTTTTAATGAAGCACGACATCACTGATCTTACAGGCATTCGAGCAACGCGCTTGTCACATCCAGCAGCCGAAAAATCTGTCGGCACAAACCTGACCTTGCATCTGCCATGCCTTGCTGCAGGCCACCCATGCAGATACCCTTAGTTATGTCAAGCATAGGGTCCACCGCACAGACACACACACACAGACACACACACACACACAGTGACAGGCCCACCGAAGGAACACGACAAGCTGCCTGGCACGGGAAACCGCCGATGAGGGCCTCGGTAGCTGCGGCCAGGTCCTTGTTTGGGACAAAGTCCACCACATCTCGGAATACGGGGGCGGACGGCACCAGCTTGTCGGCCATGCGAGCTTCGATCACGGATACACAGAAGTCATCCTTCTCCACCTGCGAATGAAGACCAGATGCAACGTCCGATTAACGGTTGCCAGCTCAGAATAGCATGACTGGGATGCACACGTAAGCCAGCGGCCGCACGAGCCTGAGGCATTTCACTACAATTGCAATGCGCTGAATGCTGGTTGCATGCAAGCGGCCTGCGCAATCCCAGGTCGAGGCCCAGCACGCCACTGAACAAGGAAATTACTCGAGGGCCACTGGCCTCACGAGTTCAAGTTTATGAGTGTTGCCCAGCAACTGGCACACGATCCCGTGCCTCATCCTGCGGAAACAAAGCTCTGAAAGCTGTTGCGGAAACTGCCCCACACTCGGGCAGTGTCCAATTCTTGGGCAATCCTTGTTGACAAGTCTTGCAAGCATGCGTTGAATTTTAAATACGAGCAACAAATGAGATGAAATGCACGCCCAGAAACCCGAGAAATACTCCGCAACGGTTGGGGTCAGGTGCCGGCCCCTTTTCACTCCGTTCTCCTTGCACAGCCTCTTGTACTGGTCCCAAAAGTAGATTTGCGTGGCCAGGTCCTGTGCTTCTAGTACATCAGAACTGCAAGAGTAATGGCCGTCTCCGTCCTGCTTGCCACGCTCTGAGAGGTAGCCCACAGTGGCACTGACGGTGCTGCCAAAGCACCCTTAAATGCCAAAGTCACCCACACTTAGCAGGGGAAAACGGAAGCATTTAATTCAGCTGAGGCTTGGTCGAATGCTACCAAAGGAGTGCTTAAGGATTGGCTTCTTCACCAACTTGTCGGTCTTCGGCACAGCGTTCCGCCTTTGTTCGGGCACCTTAGATCACTACACGAAGGGTCAGAGGTCCAGGTTTTAAGTCAAGCGCAAACCCAGTTCGGCCGGAAACGCAAAAAAAGGAAGAACAGTTGATAACGCTAAGAAACCAGCCGAATCTGCATCGGACCTACGTCCGGCACACAGACCGGCGTCCATGTCCCAACGACAATGTCGGTGTCTGCTGCCAAGCATACACCATACGCTTGAAGCTTTTTCGTAGCCGCATCAGAATCATCCTTCGAACAAGAATGGAAATAATAGCAACAGTAGACGAAGCTTAAGAGTGGACGAAGCTTAAGACATGATTGGGAACATGGTTCCTGTGCGCTGCCCCAGGTCTTCCCTGACTCTGCTGAGTTGGGGGTGGACGCCGTCGTCGGAGTCTCAGCTCGGCGCGAAGCAGCACGAGGCGGTGTGGAAAAAAGCATATCCTCGCAGTTCAGAGTACATCATCGTCAAAGCACGCTAAACTAAAACAAGCAGAGATACAGGCAGCTAGTTACCGGGCCATGTTTTGCGCGAGGTATCCATTTCCATTCGTTAACGGGGGCAGTCCTTCTGGAAGCCGTGGTTTGCAAGCAGCTCTTCCAGGGCCGACATTCTGTGGAATTGAATGCTGAGGCCCGACAATCCCCGGTGCTCTGGCCTCGAGTGCCCTAGAAGGCTGCAGCACGGGCTGGGTTGCGTTCAGTCTGTCAGGGCTGCAGAACACAAGAGTTAAATCACCTGTGCTCCACCTGGTCCTGCATGAAGGAGAGCTTCAAGTCAAGGCAGCTGCTGCCTGTGAGAGGCTCAGCAGGCCAGGATCAGGCATCGAATACGGTAATCAAGGACATGCAATGACATCAATCTGAGAAAGCCTGCACGACTACACTGAAGTTTGGAGCCTGCGGGATGGTCCAGGTTCCAGCCCTCACTCTGGGAGCCGAATGCGAAGGATGCGAGACAGCGTGGCCATTGTTCGTGACTTACTGAATATGAGATTCACTCAGTCACGGCAATATCCGCACAGGCTTCGAGGCGTAGTTTTGTCTCTCAGAGCTGATTGCCCATGACAGCATAAGAGAGTCTGAGAGTGAACCCTTCGAAGACTGAGTCCTGAGGTCTTTCCTCAGCTCCGAGCCCCGATCATTGCCCGCAGGGTCATGGCAGGCAACAGTTTGGCCAGAGAGTCCAGCTTGTCATCGCTGCAGAACTGCAGCTGCCCTGACACTTCTTTTGCTCGGTTCTCATGCCACGGCAGCGCAGGCAGTGGTGTGTGATCCGTTCGCGTGGAGAGGTCGATCAGAAAGGCGACAGCCCGCTTGATTGTCTCAGTGACACAAGTAGTCCGCAGTAGACTTTTAGCCAGCTGAAGGTAATCTTCCCGCTTCTGTTTCGCAGGCTGCGACAACTTGCGTGGCATCGGAGGCACCGACCCCTGAAGCTTACTTGCGAAGACGTGTGGAAACGCGAGGAACGGCTCCTGAACAAAAGCACATAGAATCGATGATAGTTCTGTTGAAACTGAGTTTTTTTCGCATGACATGTTGCCAGGGTCCTGGCAAAGCTCATTGTCGGAAGCAAACCGCTTGACGAACGCCAGGACATCCATGGGGTGGTTTGGCACTTGGGCTGCACGAGGACCGCTGCTGACGACGTTCAAGTTCGTGGGGCAGTCTGGGGATGCAATGACTGAGCTTTTGGTTTATTATGGGATGCAGCACATGGCACAAAACAGAGAGACATCCAGCACATCCCTAGAGTACACGAGATTTTCATGCAGCTCGGAAACTCACTCGGCGCAGGAAAGTGAAGGAATGGAGGCCGCTGTCGTCATCCCGCAACCCTCCCGTAAATCTCACTGGCACGGCCAGCAGCCTAGCATCAGCCGTGTCATCTGATCTGCAAACTGAGTGCTACAATTCGGATAACATCGTCAGGGGTTGCAAAATCAGAGCGAAGGTCAGGGAGCCATGACTTCCAATCCCTCACGGTTTGCACATAACGAATCCTGATCTCCACATTGCTGCCAGCCCATTCCTGCAGCTTGATTCTCCTGCATATTTCTTCCAATTTCCTCAGGCACAACTTTAATAAATTAGACAAGAAGCACAACACGTGTCGTTCGTTCCTGGTCCTGGGGAGCGGACTGACAAGCGTCCGGTGGGTCTGCTATAATGTCGATGTAGCGGAATGCAGCACGTAGCACTCCAAAGATCTGATCTCGGCACCAAAGTTTTATGGAATGATTTGATTGCGTCTGGGACTGCTCAGACTGAATCTTTGCAATGCAGCAGAGCAGCCCACGCAACCATGCGTGTGCCCCACTCGACTCATCATCAACGAACAAGCATCGAGCTTGTTGCGGGATATGAGGTGGCACAAGTAATGCAACAGCGTATTATTTTTATTTTCTCTTGTAGTATTATCTGCCTCAGATGACAGAGACAGACTTGATGGCAAGGGGCCTCTTTCAAGAGAAAATCGGGCTGCTGTTGCAGTTGTGATTAANAACAGCGTATTATTTTTATTTTCTCTTGTAGTATTATCTGCCTCAGATGACAGAGACAGACTTGATGGCAAGGGGCCTCTTTCAAGAGAAAATCGGGCTGCTGTTGCAGTTGTGATTAACGGATTTCTGCTGTCCAGCGGCCCAAACCATCAAGTGACGAATGTCGCAGTCACGATCAGCACACTTTTTGACAGCATGCTCAACTGCTGTGGCAAGGCAGTCAGCAACCATGCNCGAATGTCGCAGTCACGATCAGCACACTTTTTGACAGCATGCTCAACTGCTGTGGCAAGGCAGTCAGCAACCATGCTCGAGTCTGAGTCGCATCTGGGATCTATCAAGAAAAAGTGCACTGCCGTGCACCCAAACCGCTTGCAGCTTCAAGCGTGGTTTCTGGCTTTTGCTCAAGTCGCTGGACTGCTTTTTGCCCAGCCTCGGGATGCTCCATTTGCTTTGGTCCATGCCGTCCTTGGCTTACCGTCCAAGTTCAGGCCTCCACAGCCTGATTTAAAGAAGCCACGACACCATGTGGACGAGCACTTGCCCGCTGACCGGGCTGCTTCTTGACTGCGCGTCAGAGGGGCAGGGTCGTCGTCCAGAGTATGCTACGTGCAAAAGCTGAGGCAAGACTNCGAATGTCGCAGTCACGATCAGCACACTTTTTGACAGCATGCTCAACTGCTGTGGCAAGGCAGTCAGCAACCATGCTCGAGTCTGAGTCGCATCTGGGATCTATCAAGAAAAAGTGCACGGCGATGCCGTGCACCCAAACCGCTTGCAGCTTCAAGCGTGGTTTCTGGCTTTTGCTCAAGTCGCTGGACTGCTTTTTGCCCAGCCTCGGGATGCTCCATTTGCTTTGGTCCATGCCTACCGTCCAAGTTCAGGCCTCCACAGCCTGATTTAAGGAAGCCACGACACCATGTGGACGAGCACTTGCCCGCTGACCGGGCTGCTTCTTGACTGCGCGTCAGAGGGGCAGGGTCGTCGTCCAGAGTATGCTACGTGCAAAAGCTGAGGCAAGACTNGAAGCCACGACACCATGTGGACGAGCACTTGCCCGCTGACCGGGCTGCTTCTTGACTGCGCGTCAGAGGGGCAGGGTCGTCGTCCAGAGTATGCTACGTGCAAAAGCTGAGGCAAGACTGCTAGGACATGATGATGGTGAATAGATGTCGCGAAGATGCTGAATAATGAGCAAACCGCATGGCACCTCCAAGTGCTCCTCGAGGGCCCTGTCACGGGCCACCTGCGACAAATGCCGGTGGTAGGCCCGGCAGAGGTCCAGCTTGGTCTGTGTATCCTTGTTCGTCCAAGTCGCATACCACAAGATAAGAAAGACAGCAGCTGGAAGCCAGATTGTCCTAACAAAGAGAACTTTAGCGCCACGGGACGTTGTTTTGCCGGGTCATGCTGTCCTTGAACTCAAGACAGGCATCACAGCCCGGATGACCGCTTTCGGGCAAGAACTTTAAGACGTTGCTCCACTTGGAAGCATATCGCTGCCAGAAATGGTTGTACCTGGGCTGCTGAAACAGCAGAGCAGTGGTAACAAAGCAAGGCAGATCCTAGTCAACATCACATGCTACCGCGACACGACACGCCGCTTCCTGGACCCCCATACTGGAACCAGAGGCTCTTCACACAAGAAGGCTGCAGCCACCTCGTAGGTAAGTGTGAAATGCTGCGGGCGTGGTTGGTGTCGATCAACCTGAATCAGAGAAGTTTGTAAATTAAATGTTGTAATTGCGCTTGGCCCCTCCAGGATGTGGTGTTATCATGACTGGTCTCTGAGAGAGCCACTCCGTAAACAAGGATCGGTGACCCATGGCAAACAATTTGAGATCTTCGTCATCCTCGAGACGCTCCCCAGCTTCCATAAAACCATCTTCGCCGTAACAGGCGTCCGAGTCTGACTTCTCCCCGCCTCACAAGAGACATGAGCATGCAATGTTTTGCATCATGATAATAACGGCTGGTCCTAGCCTTCATCGTCATCCTTGTGCTCTCCCAACATCGCGAGACACCTTGACAGACTCTGCTTCTTCTCGGGCACGCTTCGTCTCCGGCCCGCCCGTTGAAACCTGGGCAGCGGAAGTTGCTGTGCCACTTGAATTGACATGCCTCGTCCTGTCACTCTGCGCCAAGAAGCTTGTCCGGTAGCATGGACCCCATCCGGATGTAAATGTCCAGCAAGAAACTGTCGATGGCAGCGTGTTGGAGCCTTCTCGCTCAGTGGCCTCAGGATGTGCTTAACGTACATCGATTCCAGACAACAAACGGGAACACCATGTGGGCTCTCAGTAACAGCAGTAGCCAAGAAGCCAGCTCCGAATATCTCCGGTCCATGTGGCCCGTCAATCCCTTTGAGAGCCGTGCGCAACCTATCCCCAAGGCTCTACGCAAGCATTTCCGGTTCATTCGCTGCCCCAGCAGATGCCACGAAGAAGGGGCTCCTTTGCCATCTTTCAAGATTTGCCGCAACTTGGCTGAACGCGCCGTGGATTGTTCTAAAGGGCAAGGGCAAGAAGTCTGCAGGACAAGAGTCTAATTATTGCTGCAAAGCAACGTAGCAGTCTTGTTGTCGCTTGCTGAAGCCCCAAAAGCACTTCAGATAACGATGCAGCTCTGAGACGCTCAGACCGGCGTAGCAACTCCGAGAGCTGCCGCATGGACAAGATTCTTGGACCAAGTCCCGAACCCGATCGAAGCTGCTCCCATTCAGCCTCTGCCTTGAAGGTTCCAAGTATAATGTCGAGACCAACAACATGGCATGTCAGTGATTCTGATTATGTTGCGAGCCAGGTGCGCATGTGCTTCTTTTTCAGGCCCATCCACCGATTCGGCGGCAGCACGTCTGTTCCGATTGTCGTAATTAGGCCGCTTCCGTTTGGTGGCCTGTCCCTTGCCTTTCTCTTGCGACAACTCCGAGTGCCGCACGTAATCATCCATCTGACGAAGACTTTCCCATGTAAAGTGAATCTGGACCTCCTGCTCCAGACAGTGAAAGGCTCAAGCAGCGCAAGGATTCATTTCAGGCTGGGGTCGGGTAGGTCCTGTGGAGGCTCCTCCCGATCATCAGCCACTGCTGCCTCTCTGCTCGACTCAAGGTCATGCCAACACGAATCCAAGGCAAACCAAAGCCCAAGCTCCAGACACGATCATCTGGTCTGTGCTTTGCACGAGCTCGGAGGAACCTCAGTATCTAGAGAATGCACAGAGAATGGCCATGCACAAAGAAGGAGAACAACAGCAAAAGAGAACCCAATGTGCAAACGAAGCCGCGCCACTCGAGGTGAAATTGGACCCTGGTCCTGACAGGTTAGTGTGGTTAGTGCTGTCGGATATCGGTGCTATACAGGTGGTGTGCAAAGACTATTATCCTCTTCTCGATCCTCACCTCCATCAGCCACTGCCTGTTGTTGCAGTGCAATGTCGCACCAACTGCCAGCGCATGAAGCCAGGTTCAGCACAGTAACACAGGCCACCGCACATTCTTCACTCTGGGCTGCACGAGATGGAAGGGACCTCCAGGACATGACAGGCAGAGTTTGAGAACAAGAACCGTGACAGATTGCCACCCAAGGCACGGATTTGGGTTGTGCTTGGCACGAGCTCGCAAGAACCTTCTAAAGGCGACACATGACGATTTGCTGCTGGTCGTGATTATTTTTATTCTAATGTCAATGTCCGAGAGGCGCCAGTCGATCTTGCATATAGTCTCCGGCAACTGCCGACAGAGCACACCACCCACAAAGCGACAGGAGACTGCTATCACTGAATCACGATGCCTCCAGACTGTCAGTCAGTGCAGACAGAAATCCAGCAGCAGTCTGCCTTGCAAGAACGAGGATGCGAGAAAGCGGGTCCTTGCCGCTAAACTAAGAGGCCGACATGGCCTGCAGAATTAAGCTCCGAGGGAACTCATGCGATATCGATGATACTGAGGTCGTGACAATGGCTTTCTTGGCGGCGGCGTCCTGTGGCGAGGAAAAGCCAGCCACCCAAGATGGGCCGGGGTTCTAAAGTCAACATGAGAAGCTCAAGGACCTGCGAATCAGTCTGCATGTGGCTTCGGGGCAAACTTGTTTTCCCTGCGCTCCAGCATCCCTTGATGAGGTCAGGCGCCCTATGCATGATGAGCTACCGCTGTCCAGCTTCAACTTCATCGCAAGGCGGTCTGTCCAGGGGTAGGAGATCGGGATCTCTCGCGAAACGCTTCCGGAGGAGTGCTTGGTACAAAGCGGCGGTTCTTCAGACTCGGAGGAGTGGTTGGTACTTTGCCGTGGCTGTTCGGAATCGGAGGAGTGCCTGGAAGTCTTCCGTCATTATTATTGATAACAGCTGACACAGGGCTGCTTCGAAGTCGTCCACCGCTTCTGATCAGGTCTTCACGGAGGTCGGTCACCAGCTTCCAGAGATTGTCCAGGCGAGTGTCCAAGCGGCGAAGTTCGTATTGAACATCGATCTTGGTGTCCATTGCTCGAAGTTCAAAAATGGTCAGCCGCTTCGAGACCTCCGCAATCTGAGTTAGTACATGTTCAGTGCTCTCCCGCACGCGTTGATGAACACTAGCCAGCCCATCAGCACTCGAAGCCATCACGTCACAGGGAGATTGAAACTATGCTGCAGGCCCTGCTAAGTGCTTTAAGCAGAATCGTCCACCGGAGAGTCAGAAGGAAAGGACATATTCACAAGGTTTCAGAAATTCAGTCTTCAGAGTCTGACTTTGAATCATGATGATCATGTTGACGCATAGCGGGCCAGTCCTGTGCAGCAAGCCAGCCAGCTTGGCCCCAGACGTACCTGCGGTTGCACTGGTTCTTGCTACTTGAAATCGAAACTGAAAGAAGGATTCAATCACAAGTGAAACAGCACCCATCGCAGGCTCACCTCGCCAGCTGATGTCCAGGCGAGGATGCACTGTCAACTCTGTGTATTACTTAATTTCTCATCCTGGAGAATATGAAATCATAATCTTGCTATGCCCGAGAAGCTAAGCAAGTGCTGAGAACATGAAATGTTGTTAATAGAAATGTTGTCATGTTCAAGAAGTCACACCTGGCATTGAAATGTGCTATGCTTGTCATGTACCTGTCGAAGCCGCCACAAACGCACATCTGGCACCAGTGGCTGGACTTGAAGTTGGCTACACAATCATTGACGACCGAAGCTTCAAGCTTCTTAGAGCNATGTGCTATGCTTGTCATGTACCTGTCGAAGCCGCCACAAACGCACATCTGGCACCAGTGGCTGGACTTGAAGTTGGCTACACAATCATTGACGACCGAAGCTTCAAGCTTCTTAGAGCGTGAAAAAATAATGTCATAGTTATTCTTAATCTTATCAGTACTGGGATTGCTGAGTGTCAGGATATGAAAGGTTACTCGGAGTTGGCTAACCCACCGACTGGGATTGCTGAGTGTCAGGATATGAAAGGTTACTCGGTTTGCTCGGGGAGTTGGCTAACCGACCGGACAGAGAACACCCCAAGCCGATTCGCGAAAACCCCTAGCCGATTCACGAACACCCCAAGCCGATTCACGAACTACCCAAGCCAGTTCCCAAACTCCCCAGACGTTCCCGAACTCCCCAGACGTACGGAGCTGAGGTCAGCGAGCTGAGGTGAGCGCCCAAAGATCCAGAAATCGTGCTCTCCAGAAATGGCGCTCTTGCTTGGCTGGCACTGAGGGGTTTAGGGAGGGTTTAGGGTTTAGCTCAATAGCCGCTTCGATGGAGTCCGGGGCCCTGGCCACGACTTTGAGTTTGCGCTTCAACTGTTGATAACCGTAACTGTCGCTGTGAACAGTCAGCGAAAATGCAACATTGAGGTTCAGAAATCAAGGAAGGCTAATTTTATTCAGAGTCGGATTTCAAAAGCAAGCTGTTTCCTGCACAAATCGCGCAACTCAAGCAAAATGAAGCAACGCAAACGAGCTGTTTCCTGAAAAATCAAGCAAATCAAGCTACCCAAAAGAAATACGAAATCGGTGCTTCTTCTGTTTCACCCCCCACATGTCTACGGCTGCCAAATCTTCATAATGAAATAGAGCGATCAGCTGATTGCAAAGAGAAAGCAAGGGGGCTGGCAGCCTATTCCGTGATGCCAGCCAACGAAGCTCGCGGAATAGGTGGAAGGAGCTATGGGGCAGCCTATTCCGTGAGGCCAGCCAACGAAGCTAGCGGAATAGGTGGAAGGAGCTATGGACGCATAGCTCTGTGCCTGCAAGCGTTTCACTCGCTTGGTCTTTCAGAACCGAATCAATCCAAATGCCAGGCAAGATGCCGTTAATGATGTCGTTGGGCAAGCCCAAAACCCGGACCCAAACCCAACCAAATCGGACCCGAAAGCAACCAAATCGACTTAAATGCGGGTTGTCGGCGTCGCAGAGCCAGACCCTCCCGCAGCGTGAGCCCCAACAAGCTGGCGTAGGTGATCGCGTGGCACAGCCGCGTGTAGCGGAGCAGCTCCGCTCCCGAGAAGC
>BGNK01007127.1:5644-20385 GCA_003297005.1 Symbiodinium sp. clade A Y106
CGCCGTCCCAAAGTGGACTAGGAGGTAGGGTGAGGTGGCTCCCCCCCACAACCAGTTTCACCCTAACCAAACCGGGCTCTGCCCAGCGCTTCGCCACGGCTGACAGCGCTCGAGTGAAAATTCCCTTTAATCTTGGATGTCCTGATGTGCTGGCATGCTGAAGCTGTTAGGAGTGCTTTTGAGTTAGGTGAGTGACTGCACGTTCGTTTCGTCTCGTTTTGGTTTAGTTCTGAANCTTGGAGACAGACAGCTGAAGTTGTTTCACTGTCAGTGAGAGCCCAACAACGCTGAGCTGCGCCCGCGTTTGGCTCAAGAAAAAGACCGAGTGCTACGCGCTCTGTTTTTCACAAAAATGGGCCCGTTTTCTGAGCCTTCGGAAATTGTGCCAATACTAGAAGGCTCCAGAAACGGGCCCGGATTCCGGGCCCATTTTTGGTCCCGACTTCACCCTTTCTGAACGCAGGTTTTCGAAAAAATGGTTGCTAGCAAGTGTTGCTGCGACGATCACAATCTTTCACAGTTTCTCTCTTGTTTTCGCAGCCAACATGACAGCCTGAGCTGCTGCAGGATGAGACAACGACAGCAACAAGGCTCAAACGAAGCAAGACAATCGGCACTGGGGAGGCCACCCCCGCGGACCCCAACCATCCCTCCAGCTTTCTGCAAAATTGAAATGTGCAGATCGTAACGTGTTGAACGCCTCTCAATGAAGGAATGAAGAGAAGATCTCTGCAAGCACCGTCTGGCTTGCCAGTGTCGCAAACACGACATAGAATGAGGCAGTTTCAGATTGGTTCGGAACTTTTCCGTGTGCTTTTTGGTTTTCGCATGTGTCAAAAACTGCGGGACTTTAATTTTTGATAGGAGACTAAAGATTCTTAAACTGCAGTGGACAGTCTGTTCAGCACTCTTTTGTGCGAGAGGTGTCGCCACTGCATTTCTCTGAACGAGCTGCACGAACTCCATGTTCGTGAAATTCTGCTTGATGCAAAAACACGCTCAACAAAATTATCTGTTCTTGCCTGGTTCATGCGAGAAAGTCACTTAGTTTGTGTTTTATTTGTGAGACGCTCTGTGGTTACATTCAAGGGAATACAAGAGTCTGAAAAGCGAGTTTTGGAGCCACAAAGAGGTTTCAGTTTCAATTTTAGATTGTTTGGGTTGGCGAGCACGGATTGGAGGGGTGTCCCGGGGTTTGGCTTGGCTTTAGGTCAAGTTTGTGTGCATGGGGTCCTGCAGCTTGGGATTTTAGGGCTTGGCTTATGTAAGGTTTCAGGTCAGGTCTTTTGCATATAGTTTAGGGTTTAAAGGTTTAGATTGTCGGGTCATACATATATACATATACATATACATATACATATACATATACATATACATATACATATACATACACATGAACATATACATATACATATACATATACATATACATATACATTTACATTTACATTTACATTTACATTTACATATACACATACATATACATATACATATACATATACATATACATATACATATACATATGCGTATGCATATACATATGCATATGCATATACATATACATATACATATACATATAAACATATACACATATATACATATATACATATATACATATATACATATATACATATATACATATATACATATATACATATACACATATATACATATATACATATACACATATACACATATACACATATACACATATACACATATACACATACACACATATACACATATACACATATACACATATACACATATACACATATACACATATACACATATANACATATATACATATATACATATACACATATACACATATACACATATACACATATACACATATACACATATACACATATACACATATACACATATACACATATACACATATACATAGACATAGACATAGACATAGACATAGACATATACATATACATATACATACACATACACATATACATATACATATACATATACATATACATACACATAATACATAATACATAATACATAATACATAATACATAATACATAATACATATACATATACATATACATATACATATACATATACATATACATATACATATACATATACATATACATATACATGTACATGTACATGTACATGTACATATACATATATATATACACATCTATATATATATGTACACATGCATATATGTATATATAGATACACATGTAGATACATATATATATATACATATATATATACATATATATATATATATACATATATATATATACACATATATATATACATATATATATATATATATATTCATATTCTAAACTCCACTGCCCGGCGCCCGCACCGGTCCATTTCCAAGGTTCTTTCCATAAGAGTAATGTGCTTTTCGTCGGGCGCCCCTTGAACTCTGAAAACTCTAGGCTCTTGGCATAAGAGTTTCCGGAAATAGGGGACCCTAATATAGTACCCTAAAAAGGTGGGTCCGTATTATCAGGACCCCATAATAAGGTACCCCATAAGAGTTGCCTATCCCTTATTCGCAGATCCTAAACCCTATACCCAAAAGATCCCTTTACGGAGCCCTTTAAGGAACCTTGAAGTATCCCTAAACCCCAAGACGTTATAGATCTCTGTAAGGAGCCCTTTAAGGAACCTTCAAGTATCCCTAAACCCTAAAGCCTATAGATCCCTGTAAGGAGCCCTTTAAGGAACCTTAAAGTATCCCTTCTTTGGAGGATCCAGCAGAGGGATCCAAAGTGAGAGAACCACCCGCGGCAGGTCTTCTCGAAGTGAGGAGGGCCGAGGACCGGTGAACCCTAAACCCAAAGGGTTTAGGGGTTTAGGGATTTAGGATTTCGGGTTTGGGGATTTATGATTTAGGGTTTGGGGGTTGAGGGCCTTAGGGTTTAGGAAGTTTAGGGATTTAGGGGTTTAGGGTTTGGGGCCTTGATCCAGGGGTTTAGGGTTTAGGGCCTTAGGGTTTAGGGATTTAGGGTTTCGGGATTTAGGGTTTAGGAATTTAGGCTTTAGGGATTTAGGGTTTAGGGCCTGCGGGTTTAGGGGTTTAAGGATTTAGGGATTTAGGGGTTTAGGGTTTACGGCTTGGGGTTTGAGAGGGGACTGTTGTGAGGTGGACATACCCAAGGCCAGAATCCAACTAGACTTAAAAGACTGACTGAGTCACAACAGTCCTATCTGTGGGGTTTAGGGCTGGGGGTTTAGGGTCTACTTGGAGGGTCGGGGGGCTTAGTAAGTAGTTATTTTATAGACTTATAAGTATCATAACCCCAATTAGGATCCCTTTTCGGGTATTTACAACTCTACTTACTACTACCTACTTACTAAGTCCCCCGACCCCCCAAGTAGAAGTCAGTAAAGAGTGGCAGCTCGGGTGGTCATCTGTTGCGGCTTCACAGGAGCAATTCTGCACTGCGGCTGTACATACGGACACTGCCTCGTCTGCGGATTTGGGGGCGTTTGGAAATGTTTGGAAATTTGAGTTCGCCGATCTCTGAAGACTTACACCGTCATCCCAACTTTCCTTCTAAACCTAACCCTAAACCCTGAAAAACAGCCCCAAAGCCCTGAACCCTTACCCTTAAACTCTAAGGTCTGAAGTAATACGGAAGGCCAGGGACTAATCCAGGTATTATTCAGGCTTCTGTATTGGGTGTTTTGGGTTATGCAGAAGCCTAAATGATCGGCGGTGCTATTCCTTAAGTTTCCTTGCTCTGATGTATAATAAGACAAGAGACCCCGAAACCCTATTCTAATTAATATAGAGGCCGTAATAATTACCTAAACTATTCTGGAGGTTCCTTATTGTACTATAGTATAATATACCCCAAAACCCTATTCTAATCATTAAGGCCCCTATCTTACTTAGGCCCCGGAATTCGTCTCCAAGCCTTACACCTCAAGCGATCGGCGGGACTCCCAATCTTGGCACGCCGCCAGATGGTCCAGCGTTGCGCACAGCTGCTCTGGCCATTTCTTCCAGCAGAGGCGTTTGCCACACACCTTTGGCAAGGTGTGTATCACCAAAACCCTAAACCCAAATCCTTGACCCTAAGCCTAAACGCTCAACCCTAAACCCTAAACATTTCTAACGATCTGATGAGAAGATCGTCGCAGTCTGGGCGACGAGTAAGAAGTTTACTGTATTGCTGTATAGATGACGACATTGACTCTGGGGTACTGAAGTTACTGGAGAGTCTTTAGACGACACGGCGGCTCGAGTGCCCGCACCGAAGACTTGACCTAAGACGTGTTCAGGTTTCCCTGACGCCCTCCATCCTAAGCCAGAAGCTTGCACCCTGAAGGAGGTGTGTATGAACGATCTCTGTGAACAATGCTGCGGCGTCATTCCCTCCCAGCTGTCGAAGACATTCATTCGAAGCCACTGTGGGCTTGGTGGACATACTCAAGCTGGCCCGGTCATGGTGCCCTACTGACCCTTATGGTGCGCCCTTCAGAACATGTGTTCGTAAGCCTTCTCAGCCCCGGCCAGATGCTTCCTGGTTCAGGGTTCAGGGTTTAAGGGCTCGGCTCTCTGGTGTAGGGTTAAGGGTTTAAGGTTTAGGGAAAGTTTAGGGTTTAGGGTTTAGGGGTTGAGGGTTTGGGGTTAGGATTCATGGTGTCCGGTTTTTTCATACCGGCAGGCTTTCGGGTTTCTGCAGAGCTTCAAGGGCGCTCTGCGTTTGGAGGATCCGGAGGAAGTCCGATGACGCTGGGAGGCACACGACCCAAACAGGGTATCTCCACTGCAGTCCCTTAGGTTTGATTTTGGGTTGTTTTGCACGATCCACCGCTGGAAGCCCAGGCAGCCCTAAACCCTAAACCCTAAACCCTAAACCCTAAACCCCTAAACCCCTAAACCCCAAACCCTAAACCCTAAACCCTAAACCCTAAACCCTAAACCAGGGGGTTGGGGGGATTGGGGGGTTTGGGCCTCGGGTTGAAGCTTCAGGGCTTGAGCGCCCCAAATCCACAAGTGCGCGGCTTGGAGCCTAAACCCGAAACCCCTAAACCCTAAGCCCTAAACCCATCCTTCCTAAACCTTAAACCCTAAACCCTAAACCCTAAACCTTGGGATCCTCTTCCCCCCCACTGTCTTCCTGAAACCCAGGGCCCGAGGCACCCCACACTTCGGGGGACTGGTGTGGCCAGGTAGCCCCACAGAAAAAGCCACCAGGGCCGTGGCAATGGCTGCGGCCTTGGATTTCAGGCAGCAAGGCGAAGCGGAGCTTCAGAAGCTCCGAGACGGTAGTTTTGGTCTCTGCCAATCGAGGCCGGCCTTTGATCACAGAGACATAGGAGCTACTATCGGGGCCTTAAGAACTCGGAGAATTAGAACATGGCTTCTTTAACACGGTTACTATAAAGGACTACTATAGGGTTCTATGATACAGGGGGCTTACTAGTTCGAATGGGTTTTCGGTGTATGTTATGGAAGAGTCATATAGGGGTTATAAGAGGGTATTGGTACTTGTGGTTGCGAACAGCGGAATGGAGGCCAGTAGTGGCCCCAACCCACGGGAGTCACTGTAAAGCCCATAGAGCCTGTAAACTTTGGTGTAGGCCTCAGAAGACAGAGCTCCAGAAATAGTGCTGGGTTTAGTAGAGCTGTTCCTGCTTTTAGGGTTTGGGGGTTCGGTTTTCAGAATCTGGGGCCCTAAACCCTAAACCCTAAACTCTAAAGCCCTACACCCTGAACTCCAAACCCTAAACCCTAAACCCTAAAGCCCTACACCCTGAACCCTAAACCCTAAACCCTGAATCCAAGACCCTATTCAGGGTCTAGGGGTTCATGGCCAGGATTCTTGGGTTCTGCTTCTGGGCTGAGCCCCAAACCCTGTAACCCCTGCACCCTGAAACCGCAAACCCTCATCTCCAAACCCAAAACCCTGAAGCCTGAAACCCTCAAAGCCCTAAACGCTAAGCCCTGAAACCTCATACCTTAAAGCCCTAAACCCAAAACCCTGAAGCCTCATACCCTTAAAGCCCTAAACCCAAAACCCTGAAGCCTCATACCCTTAAAGCCCTAAACCCGAAACCCTGAAGCCTCAAACACTAAACTCAAGGGCCCACAACCCCGAAACCTAAAACCCTCGAAGCCATGAGCCGCTATAGCAACCTTGATGTTATAGCAACTGGGTAGTTGTCAAAATTATGATCCTTTTTTGGGTACCCTAAATACTAGGTGCCGTACTATAATAAGGACCCAAAAAGGGACCCTAATTTTGACAGCCGCCCAACTCTTACAGTAGTCCCTGTCGTCGTCCCCTTGGTAACCCTACTTGGTGGATCCTGGGACTTACGGTTGATGGACAAAATCCTGCATGACCCTAAGGACCCTAAACTATGGGAATTATGGTATATTCCTTATAATGGGTAATGCAGGATTTTGTCCATCAACGGTAGCAAGTAAAGCTATAAATACCTGATTCGGAGTCATAAGCAAATATAGCTAGAGCCGCCTAATTTATAACCCTGTTTACTGACTCCCATGAACCTCTAAGTAGGGCTTCATGACGACCCAGATCTTCCAACACACCCTCGTTCAGGAAAACCTCTTAAATCAGATTGGGGATCCTACCGCCGCTTCTTCTGGTGGAGACGGCAGTGTCAGACAGGGGCCAGCACGGAAGCTTCCGAGAAGCGATCCCTCCAATGTGATTGTGGACGTAGTTTGGATTGGGGTTCAGGGTTTAGGGTTTGGGTTCAGGGCTCAGGGTTTGGGGTTTGGGGTTTAGGGCTTTAGGGTTTAGGGTTTAGGGTTCAGGGGTTTGCTGTGTGAATCATGCATGATGGGCTTCGGGGTATCGTGTTTGCGTTAGTTGTTCCAGAATGCCGCTCCTTCCAAACCGCCATAAGGAGGTTCCTGCTTTTTTTTGCTAGGAAGCTGCTTATAAGAAGGGTAATTGCCTTAATCCCTAATCCCTAAACCCTAAAGCCTCTATTTTAGCGCGTTACTACAGGGGATACTATCACAATTAAAGAATTCCTCCTTCCCTAGGCTTCCTTAATATCTTACAATCAACAACCACCGAAAGCCTCGCCTACAACATTACGCCCGTTTTTTGACCCCACTCTTACACACCCGGTCAAGACCCTAAAACACACCAGCCGCAGATTCCCTACAAAATCGAAGAGTCTTGGGTGCTTCCTCGGGACGCGGCCTTGCGACCCTGCGTAAAGATGACCTCGTAGAGATGCTTTGGCGGGCTGTGCTTTTGGGCCGTCTGCGAAAGCTAAAAGCGCTGAGGTAATATAGGGTCCTGAGTAACTAGTCATATCTATCAGGGACTCTGGGGTCGATTCTGCTATACATACAGATACACATAGAAAAAAATATATATATGTATATACATATACATACACATACAGATATACACAGAGAGAGAGAGAGAGCTGGACTTCGAAGGGGTCAAACCCTAAACCCTAAACCCAAACCCTAAACCCTAAACCGTCTGTATTCTGGCGTATTCAGAGCCCTATATTGGAATTCGCAGCCGCTGCACGTTTGCTCGAGGATCCTCTTCTTGTGTCCGGGAGCTCTGCTTTAGGGCTAGGGCTTCGGGCTTAGGGTTTAGGGTTTAGGGCTTAGGGCTTAGGGCTCAGGGTTTAGGGTTTAGGGTTCAGGGTTCAGGGCTAGGGCTTTAGGGCAAGTTGAGGCTGTTGTAAGGGTTCGATAATCCGGTTTGAGGGTTTAGGGTCTGGGGCCAGTGTTCTGTAGGTTGTTCGGGTTTTGGGATTCAGGGGTTGGGTTGAAGGGTTTTTTGGGCTCAGGTTTGAATCCCCTAAACCCTAAACCCTGCACTTAATAAAAACCTAAACCCTAAACCCCAAACCCTAAACCCCTAACTCCCAAACCCTAAACCCTAAACCCTAAAACCCCTAAACCCTAAACCCTAAACCTTGTGCCTTCAAGCCGGGGGTGCTTTGCACACGCTCGTAAGGCTTTGTTTCCCTATGCTCGACTTCAGGGCGCCCCTCCACCCTAAGCCCTGAACTGAAGCCCCAAACCCTAAACCCTGAAACCCTGAAGCCCTCAACCCTAAGCCCTGAAGCCCCAAACCCTAAGCCCTGAAACCCTGAAGCCTTAAATCGTAAGTCCTCAATAAACACTGGCCTCGAAGCCCGAGCCGGATAGCTCTCGATACTGTGGTCTATCCACCCGAGCCGCTGGGGGTTTAGGGGTTTTGGGGTTCAGGGGTGAAGGTCGAGATTTCGAAGTTGCTGAGGTTTAGTGTCGAGGGTTTCGGGGTATTATAGGTTTTTGGGGCACTTCGCTTAGGGGTCCTTGCAGCAAGTATCCTGCAAAAACCGAAGTATGTTAGGGCCGTAATTTCTGAGACTCCCTTGCAGACCTAAGGGTTAGGTACGAAACCCCAAGGTGTAGGGTAGGTCTACGATTGTCTTAGCATTTTTTCGGGTCTAGGTTGTCGGGCTTACCGTGATGTTGAAAACGGAGTCCTGATATTTTACGCTTGCGAGCTTTGAGTTTGGTTTTTGGTTTGCGGGCACCGGTGGAATCATGAGGAATTCCTGTGCTTGGGGTGCGCAAGGACAACAAAGATCGGCCCTTGCAGCACCACCAACCAATTCTGTCGTCAAGAGGAAGAAGTAAGGGGAAAACCCTTCTGTGCCACACTCGGATGATTTTTGACACTTTCCTTACCCTCTTGGCACCAGTTCTGGCGAGAAAGACTGGCACGCGTATCTGCGAGATTGTGCCCAGAGTCTCGTGTGGGCCTTTCTTAAAAATTGCGGCAGAATCAGACCACCATCGTCACCATCTCCACTGTAGTGCTCCTTGTCCTCGTAGTAGTCGTAATCATCCTAATCCTCTACTCCTCCTCCTCATCAGTATCATCATCATCATCAGCATCATCGTCATCATCGTCATTACAAGTCACCATCGTCACCCTCATCATCATCATCATCGTCGTCAACACCAGAATCTTCAGCATCATCACTACCATCATCAGGAACTGTAGAGCTGCGGGCATGGTTGCCGGGCACCACATCTAGCTATGCCGAACTGAATCTGAAATCTAGTGAACATAGAATCCGACTTGGATAATCTAAAAATGCCGAGGCTGCAATCCCAGTCACCCAGATGAATCTTCGACGGCCACAGCTTTTGAGAAAGGCCATATTGATTTCTGAGACCTTACACAGCAGTTCGACAGCTGAGGCTAGAGGTGAAGCAGCGCATCTGACATCCTCACCTCGCAGCCAAGACCTGCACGCTCTAAGGCCCTGAACCTCCTAAGGTTTTGGTTTCATATTTCTGTTTCATTCAGCTACGCTGCGGGCCGAATTTCTTTAAAGGGGATTTTGGAAATCAAACACCCCAAAGCCAGGCAAGAAAGATGGCACCCTGAAACCTCTCCAGGTCCCCCGTCCAAATCTGCAACACCTCGCAGCTCCCCAGGCCCAAAGCGCTAAGCCTTAATCGCAAAACCTCGCGTCCAGCATCCGGAGTCCTACCCTCAACCCTAAGCCCTAAACCCTAAACCCCACACCTTGAAGAAGGAGCTTCCCGAATTGTAGAACTAAGTGACATACCTTCAATCGCAGAAAGATCCCGAAACAATGATGCCTTGGTATTCTTCAAACATATGGTTTAGGCTTTCGGGGTTGGGGGCGGTAGGGGTTTAGGGTTTAGGGGTTTAGAGTTTAGGCGTTTTGCTTTGTGGAATCTGGGCTTAAGCCTGAAAGCCCCTCGCCCTAGCGAGCTCGAATCACCAAATCCTCCCCTGTCGACTGGCTGCTGTACAGTGGATATCTTTTGAATGGCTGGTTGTTGCGGGATGAGAACTCAACCCCTACACCCCCCAAACCCTAAACCCTAAACCCTAAACCCTAAACCCTAATCCCTAAATATCCAGCCTCCACCTTCGATCCTGAGCCCCAAACATCCGAAGCCCCAAGCCTTCACAAACCCCGACCATGAACCCCACACATCGGATCAAAAGCAGCGTCTTCAAGACCGGTGCAGTGTGTGCTCCTTCCTGCAACGTGGCGGATTTGGGATCTAGGACGTGTGGGTAATACGGTTGATGGACAAAATCCTGCATGACCCTAAGGACCCTAAACTATGGGAATTACGGTATATTCCTTATTATGGGTCATGCAGGATTTTGTCCATCAACCGTAGTACTATTTGGGTTTGGGGTGGAGGGTTATGGGCTGTCCTGTGGCCTGAGTAGTTGGTTTGGAGCACATTATAGTACAGTCATAGCGTAGGCTGCGGCATAGGGCCTGAAAAGCAAAAACATGGCTCCTTAATTTAGCATAGAAACCTCCAAGCCCTGCATCTGAGTATTCAGGCTTCCGTTCGGCACCAACACCGATGGAGGGCTTTTAAAAGGTTTTCGTTCTGAAGTGAACTCTGGTTTCCTGGGTCCTGGGGTACCATACTACTTGAATGGTTTGGTCAGACCTGTTCCTTCAATTAAAAGGAGCCATTATAAAATACAAGTTTATACTTTTTGCTCTACTACGTGAATGGTTTTGTTACGATTTGTTCCTTACAGGAACCAGTATGAAATACACGTTTATGCATTTTGCTCCCTGGTTACTTCAAAGTCCAGTATCGGATCCTGCAACAACTGCCTGCCTGTTTGGCATGGTTTGAAGCATGCTGCGGACGCGACCATCATTCCGAAATCTCTAAACCCCTAAACCCTAAATCCCCAACCCGAGTTCGTACCGAAGCCGATCTCCAATCTTCCAACGCCCCAAACCCCAGCCGCTAAACCCGAAGCCCGAAACCCTCAAACCTACTAATTACAGCCCAAAGCCCAAAACCCTGAAGCCCTAAACCGTGAAGCCTTAAACCCCCAAACCCAAAACCCTAAAACCCTAAACTGTAAAACCTTAAACCCCAAAAACCTTGATCCGTAAACTCAAACCAATACCTAAGCCCATACCCTGAACCCCTAGCCCCAAGCCCTTCAAAAAGAGACGTGGCATGGTGGAGCTGAGCCAAAGGGCCTCCGCAGTTTCGGAGTCCCTGGCAGAGAGGGAAGGGCTTAAGCGGTCTTAGGGGTAACGTCTTTAGGGTCCTTCGGGTTGAGGCCTTTAGGGTTTAGGGTTTTAGTGTTTGGTTTAGGGTTTTAGGGTTTAGGGCTTGGGGTTTAGGGTTTAGGGTTTCAGGGTTTCAGGGTTTAGGGTTTAGGGTTTAGAGTTTTCGGGTTTAGGGTTTAGTGCTGCAAACATGTGCGCAGGTCCGTTTAGGGTGTGCTTGCAGGGCCCACGCTGGAATGAAAACCTTGATCGATGGAGAGTCGCTACAGCCAAGCTTTCGTCGAGTGCTTATGATGTGCAAAGGGGAAGCCAAGTCGCAGACTTCAACGACTACGGAAGGGTGCTAAATACTTAATAATTTGCACGGACGTCTGGGTAGATTATCTTCACATAATTTCAGATAGGTATAATAAGGAATAGTATTGCTAATTGTTCAGGCTTCTATATTGGCGGATAGTTTCAGTCATGTCCCCAAATTGTTTGATATGTCCATCACTTCATCTTCTGCCCGATAGAGGTGCTCCCGTTACTTGGAGGGTCGGGGGACTTGGTATCATGTAGACAAAGTTGCACCCTAAGCAGGATTTTGATTGTAGTTATGATACTTATAAGTTCATAAACTAATTCCCCCGAGCCCCCCAAGTAGGGTTTAGGGTCTAGGGTTGGACAGGCACGGGTTTTGAGAGTTCTGGTTTTTCCATGGCTCGGCCTCGCTTCGCCTGGTTTTCCAAGCTTGGCTTGGCCTGTACCCACTCCTGTATCATGCGACAACGGCTGGGGTCGTTCGGGATTCGATGCTTCTTGAGGGTGACGGGTGTTGGGGCAACTCCCGAAACCTGACTTACACCCTAAACCCTAAACCCTAAACCCCAAACCCTAAACCGTATTAAAAAAGGGTGCTGGAGGCACCAGGGATTCCCCCAAGGTTTCCGCACGCAATTCTGCACGAACAGGGCGTTGGCCACTGCAGCGGCGTGCTTGGCGATCATCTGCAGTACCTTAACCTACCAAACCCTACTTTTTTGTAGGTTCTTATTATAAACCCTAATATGAAATTTATAGGGACCCTATTTTTTTGTGGGTTTTGGTAGGTTAAGGTATATTCCAAACCTTCGTAGTCCAGTCGGTAACCCAAAAGGTTATGCGCATATGATCCCTAAATCATCTAAGAGGCTGATCCTTGATTCCCTAAACCCTAAATGTGAAGCCCTGTGTTAGTGTTGGTATTCGCAGTCCGTATTGCTTCTACAACAGTGCAGCTACCAGTCATGTTTGACGGGCTTTCACCTGGAGACCCCCCCGCTAGCTCGCTTGTCAGGNTGTGAAGCCCTGTGTTAGTGTTGGTATTCGCAGTCCGTATTGCTTCTACAACAGTGCAGCTACCAGTCATGTTTGACGGGCTTTCACCTGGAGACCCCCCCGCTAGCTCGCTTGTCAGGTGCACAACCGCGAAGGCTTTTGGTCCGAGCGAAAAGTCCGCCAGGAGGCGGGACCGCTGCTGTTGCGCGGGACTAGTGTTTTCCTGTAGGTGCTGTAGTTTCATACTNTCGCTTGTCAGGTGCACAACCGCGAAGGCTTTTGGTCCGAGCGAAAAGTCCGCCAGGAGGCGGGACCGCTGCTGTTGCGCGGGACTAGTGTTTTCCTGTAGGTGCTGTAGTTTCATACTAAACCCTGAACCCTAGGCCCAAAACCCTGAACCCTCAAAACCAAAACCCAAAACCCGTAAAAGGCAAGCAAAACGGCTGAGATGCCCAGGCCCTAAAGCTCTTCCAGTTCGGGTTTGTGGTTTAGGTGTGGAGCTCCGGCTTACTTAGGGTTTCGTTGAAGGGTTCATTCACAGGGTTCAGGGTTTAGGCTTTAGGGTTTAGGGCTTGGGGTTTAGGGTTTAGGGTTTCAGGGTTCAGGGTTTAGGCTTTAGGTTGTACGGTTTGGGGTTTGTTGTTTAGGGTCAGATTTAAGCTTTCACGGTCTTAGAGTTCAGCTCACGTGCTCCTGGGATGTCCTGCTTTGACCTTCCAATTGTAATATAGGGGCCTTCATAAGTTCCTATACTATTTTGGGGGCTCCTTATTATACATATAGTATATTGGGCCCCAAAGCCCTACTCACTCTAATTATTGAGGCCCCTATAGAAACCTAGAGCTCTGCGCATGGGAGGTTTTGTAAATTGGGGCCTGGTCGCTTCTAGGGCCTTAAAATCTGTGAGAGCGATGTACTCTATTGAGGATATCAAGAGGCCCCTATTCTAGATATTTAGAGAACGACGTACTATATCAAGAGGCCCCTATTCTAGAGAACGACGCAGCTCGAACACCCAAAACCGGGCACACAGGGTCCCTACGTTGGGCGGGTGGGGGAGCCGGCGGTTAGGGTTGGGATCCTCTTGTTTAGGGTTTAGGGTTTGTTTAGGGTTTAGGGGTTTAGGGTTTGTTTAGGGTTTAGGGTTTAGGGGTTTAGGGTTTAGGGTTTACGGTTTAGGGTTTAGGGCTTTAGGTTGGGTATCTGTAACAGTTATGCAAGATCTACCCCATAAGGTTGGAAACAGGATTAAGGCCAAATAGTAGTGGGATTCCCTATACATGACTCTTAAGGATTGAGGCTATGGGGTTTCCAACTTTTGGGCTTCTAGTGTATTTGGCAAGTAGGTAGGAAACCCTGGGCCTATAACCCCCAAAATAATGGATTCATATAAGGAACCCTAATAAAGGCCCAAGGTTTCTTAATCAGGTTCCTACATTATGCAAGATCTATTTGGCAAGTAGGTTCTGAAGCCTGCATATTGCGCTTTGCAAGGTTCGTCCACCCAAACTCCCCGAAGCGCCAAGTCGCCAGAGCTATAGACTTCCAAGCTTTGAGTATTGTAGTAAGTATAGGGTTTAGGGTTTAGGGGTTTAGGGTTTAGGGTTTAGGGTTTAAGGTCTCTAGTAGACACATTATAGTATCTTACAGTATTTTTGAAATGTATTCGAGTACATGAGAGCATACCAAGCACACCCTTGCCGTACATCTGTTCAAACTCCGGAAGCAGCCGGCTGCTTCGAATGAGTCTGGCCTGGTCAAGGGTTGAGGGTTTAGGGTTTGGGGTTTAGGTTTGGGGGTGGAGAGTTTGGGGGTGTAGGGTTTGGGGGTGTGGGGGTTTAGGGTTTGGGGTTTGGGGGTGTAGGGTTTGGGGGTTCAGGGTTCGGGGTTTATGGTTTGGGGGTTTTAGGGTTTCCTGTATCCCCGGAGGGGCCGGTCTTGGTTGACGGGTCTTGTTCGTGCTTGTCTCAATATGGAAGTGGGCCCCGTCACGAGACAAGAGGCTGAGGGTGTACGAATTCAGGGTTTCAGGGCTTAGGGTATAGGATCTACGGTGTTGGGGTTTAGGGTATTAGGGTTCAGGGGTATTCGGGTTTTGGGTATTCGGGTTTAGGGTATTAGGGTTTAGGGTTTAGGGGTTTAGGGTTTAGGGTTTTTTGGGTATTCGGGTTTAGGGTATTAGGGTTTCTGGGTGTCGGCCTGCACTTTAGCAGCCGCGTTCTTTGGTGCATGAAGCGGCTCTGCGGGGTCTCTAAGAAGCTCAAAGATGGACGGCTGAGTACATTCAGGGCTTATGAAGTTGAAGCTTGCCCTGCGGCCGGAATCCAGGCCGTAAAATCGAACCGGGAACCTGTGTTCTTAAGCAACCTCCAACTGCTCCAAAGATGAGTCAATCA
>BGNK01007128.1:0-17820 GCA_003297005.1 Symbiodinium sp. clade A Y106
CACACACACATACTAGGGTTCAAAGTATACACATACGCACGCACAGAGTAGTCTTTTAAACTGCGGGTCAGGGGAATACACAGTATTTAGCCCAAAACTGGTGGATAACTCGGGGGGGGTACCAAATATATATATATATATATATATATAATACATATACATAATATATATATATATATATATACATACATACAGATAGATTGAGTGATAGGTAGCTGGATAGATAGATAGATACGAGAGAGCGACGGAGGGAGGGAGGGAGGGAGGGAGAGAGGGCGAGAGAGAGGGAGAGCTAGAGCTGTGTGCGCCCCACCCACAACCCGACTCTAAACATTCAGGCCTCCGATCAACCGTAAACGCTAAACCCTAAAACTTAAGGCGAAGTAGAGTAGTTAGCTTGAGTCGTGCACCCGAACACAGAGACCTCGTCTGGCGAGTCCGCGTTGCGAGAGTGTAAACTTGTAAACCCTTTAACTTTCTGCAGCGTCGCTCGGACTTGGTCCCAGGGCACCGGTACCTGACGATCTCATCGAGGCAGGATGTTGTGCGTCTTGGGGAGCTAAGTTTTCTGATGATTTAGAAAGTTTTATGGCTTCATGTAGATATAGGAATCTCATAAGGGTTGTGTAGTTGTTTTGTCTAGGACTTGAGGGTAGGATTGTACAGCTGCTGCTTTTTGTCTTCATGGTTTTGCAGCATATCTGGGCCATATGGGGTTTACTGAATCATGCGATAGAACAGTGATAGAACCAAAAGTTGGAACATGGAAATGGGATGATCCGCGCTGGCTTGCCTTCCTTTTTTGGGTCTTGTGGTTGGGGATCGTGATGTCAGCTTTCTTACCTCGAGCTCCTACGTGCTTCGGGCCCTCTAAGATGGAAGCAGGATGACGAACCCACGTAGACCATTCCTTGATTAGCTCAAAGACCTACCCTTTCGCAATGGCCTGATCTCAGGAGCCCTGTTAGTATCTGATATTTGGAGGGGCGAAGCTGAATGAGTGGATTATGCGAAGCTTCTAAGACGAAGGAGGGTTTGGAGCTCCCGAGAATAGAGAAGTTCCAAAACAACTTAAGTATGAGGATCCTTCATGTAGACGATCCCCAGAAGGGACCTGCAGAAATCTCGGAACCCTTCGTCTTCGTCGACTGAAGGGCCCCTTTGTCTGGGACATCTTATACTCTTACTCTGAACCTAAACCCTAAACCTAATTCGTTTTTCATTTTTCTACTTAAGGTCTCGTCGGAGAGACTCAATGGGAGGGTTGGGTTTAACACGAGCAAAACAACCCGACACAACCCCCAATCCCTAAACCCTACTGAGCGATCAAAAAAGAGATGTCACATCTAAACCCTGAGCCCCGTTGATAGAAGCCTTACAGAACTCTTTTCGAACCCTCAAAGGAGCCACTTATCTTGTAGTTTAGTAGGAATCGGAAAGTTTAACGGCATATTGGGGTAGTAAGAGCCAAGACTAAAGCCAGCAAATTGCAGCGGGAGGCCCTCTCGGCACTGGAGGCGAACAACGGTTTAGGGCTTTGCGGTTTTAGGGTTTTTGAGTTTGATGGGTTCTTGGCGTTCTTCTGGTTGGCTCTTAGGACTTCAACTTTTTGGGTTTCTATATGGACTATAATAAGGTTAGGGAGCTTGGTGAACAAAGGCTCCGACGGGTGCGGAGTTTTGGCATTCAATTTAGGGCCCTAAATAATTACCTATGCCATTTTGGGGGTTCCTTATTATAACTATAGTATAATAACATAACCCCCAAACCCTATTCTAATTATGAAGGCCCCTACATTAGGGTTTTATTGTATCGGGTTTTGGGGGTGAGGTTTAGGGTTTAGGCGGCTTCCTTAAGGCGCTTAGCAAGGTTTAGGGTTTAGGGGGTTAGAGGTGTAGGGGTTTAGGGGTTTAGGGTTTGGGGTGTTGTAGTAAGGTTTTTCCAGGGTCTTGATAAGTGTAGAGTTTTGCAGTGGTTGTGGCTCAGCCGGTTGAATAGGGCCGCTCCAGCGTTGATTCCACAGGACATTGGTTACACACTCCTTGTGTTTATGTCATGTGGCCTTTTAGGCCCATATTCATTTGTATCTAAGATTCAAGACCTTATATAAACCCTGTAAACCCAAAAAACTAAACCGACGGCTCAGTGCTTTAGAGATTTGCATCGGCGACCTTACGTGTTGGGCGGTTTTGGGTCCACGGTCTTGTGAAACCGAATAGTAGGGGAATACAAGGGTACCCTTATCTCAAGGGGCCACTGGGAACCTAGATCACGATGGGCTTCTGGGGGGTTGTCGGCATGTCAACTGCTGATCGTCATGCAGGGAATCTCTATGCTCTAACGCTTGGGCCCCTGGGGTTCGGGAACCTTGAACCCCAAGTTGAGGCTCAAGGTTAAGAGAAGGTTGACATCCCAACAGCCCATCCAAGAGATCTTAAACTCTAATCGTTGTCGGTGCCGGCTTTTCGCTTGAGGATTTAGAGGATCAGATCGCCCGCAACGACTTCCGCCCCCAACACCCCAAAGGCTTAGGGTTTAAGGGTCTCCTTGCTGCAGATTCGGGGAGTGTGTTTCGGCTATACCGGGCTCCTCTGTTGGGGTTTAGGGTCGCAACACTGTTCTTGGATTATGATACCTCTCACTGCACTATCATTCACACCCGAAAGCCGTAAAGGTTCATGCGCCCCAAAGCCTAAACACTTGGAAAGGCCTAAAGCCCTCAATGCACACGAAACCCTAAGCCTCATCGCTCTAAAAACCTGAAGTTGGCATCATGTTTCCCGTTGAGATATGAAGCTTGATGCTGGTTTGTGAGCCCGAGATCCCTAACCCGTAGTTGTTGAAACTTGATCGCTGGAAATGCTTTTCTAGGTTCCCCAGTAGTACCCTTTTACCCTTTTTTTTGGGGGTTCCCTTATTAAAACCGAATAGTAGGAAAAAGGGTACCCTTATTATTAAGGGACTACGGGGGAACCTAGTTTCTAAATGTGCAGAAAACGAGCAAAGCACCAGAACCTCGCCAGACCTTGCGCATCCTCCTAGAGCAACAGGCCCCCTTCATTCCGACTATTCAACTACTTGAAGGATCATGGGACTTAGTAAGTAAGGTTATAAGTACCTTAATTGGGGTTATAAGTAGTTATAAGTATATTTACCTTACTTATAACCCTAGTTACTAAGTCCCATGATCCTCNAAGGATCATGGGACTTAGTAAGTAAGGTTATAAGTACCTTAATTGGGGTTATAAGTAGTTATAAGTATATTTACCTTACTTATAACCCTAGTTACTAAGTCCCATGATCCTCTAAGTATTCCTTCAACCATTTATGATTGCAGGCCAGCTCCTGAATTACCAGGTATGGAAGGATTGGAGTTTAGGTTTTAGGGTTTAGGTGCAAGGTTTAGGGTTTGGGTTGACAAGGGTTTAGGTTCAATGAGGGGGATTCTAGATCCCAAATACCCAACCTTTCAACTTTTTGGGTTCTTGTAGTTACATAGGAATCGGAAAGTTTAACCTTTTATTTCCATGGCTTATTGGGGTAGTAAGGGATTGAAGGGTATCGGGCCGTCTGGGCCTGTCACAAGGGGCTGGATGCTACGCTGCTGGCTGAGTTGAGGAGCTGAGTGGAAGGTGGCCTTTCGGTTGGCCACGGTCCACAGAAAGAGGCTTCAGAGTTTGGGGTATGATGAAAGCAGGGTTTAGGGTTCAGGAGTTCAGGGTTCAGGAGTGTTTGGGGCTTGAGGTGAAGGATTCAGGGCTTTGGGGTAGAAGTCTTATTTAGGATTTGAGCAACTGCCGAAGGAAGTGGAATCTGAAGAGGCCACTCCACAAGCCAGCTTGCAAGTTCTTGGCGCTGATCGTGTGGTATCATTTTATCTGCTTGTCCTATACTCGAAACCTCACTATAAAGCCTAAGCCATAAACCCTCAACCCCCAATTCGATAAACCTTAAGCACCCCATCACTAAACCCGACACCATACACCCTAACCTCAACCTTAAAAACCTTATAAGCCCCTAAACGGGGGGAGGGACGGCCCATTATTGTAGGTGTACCTCTTAGGGCTCAGGGTGCCTGTTCACATGCCCTTTGATCCTGTCGCACATCATTACTGTCTGGTTCTCAGTAGGGAATGGGGGAATGGATCCCTATAGTAGCCCCTATATCATCCCTAATAATAGTCCCCATAATCCATTCCCCCATTCCCCACTAAGAACCAGACAGATTAGCAGACCTCGAAGCATATGCCGCGCGCCTGGAATGTCCGAGTCTGAGCGCCGAACCCCTAAGGCGCTAAACCCAAAACCCTTAAACCCTAAACCCTAAATCCTAAACCCTAAATCCTAAACCCTAAACCCTACAAAAAAAAACCCTAAACTCAGGCTTAGGCCGCCCACCTCCGTGGGTGGGCGGTGCTTAAGCCCCTCCACCTCGATGGCGCAGAGCGAGTCAATGCGCTTGCCCGCCTTTCCTCAGCCATAAGAACCGCAGCACCCACGAAACTCCGAGACCTTTCACCTTCAGCCCACCATGGGAACCAGGGCATAAGGGGGATTGTTTGTCCATCAACAGCATGCAGCAGACGCGTGAAGATCGCTGCCGTCATACCAAAAAGAGCCACAGGGTTTAGGGTTTCATGGAGGCCCAAACCCTAAACAAAAGGGGTTTCATTGCATCATCAGGGGTCTAGGGTTTTAGGGTTCAGGGTTCAAGGGGTTTAGGTTTTAGGGTTCATCCAGCAGAATCTCCGGAGTGCGCCTGAGGCGGTGTCACAGGAGGTGTTGCAATTGGTTTCGGATTCCGGGGTGAGCGGTTCGTCTAGAGTCTACCTAGGGGCTCATACCCTACCCCTTTTTTAGGATACCTAGTTTTATGCTTAGGATCTGTTATCTTAAAAAGTAGGCGCCCTAAAAAAGGGGTAGTGTATGAGCCTCTAGGTAGGGCTCAACAGTACTCGACGGTAGAAGTTGGTGTTGTCCAAGTCAAGTTTCTGGGGAAGATCTGAGTGCGCTAGTTGCTTGGGGTTTCTGAGCTGCGCTAGAGCGGTCAGGACTCCTTTAACAGCACTGAACAGCAGAAGCGCCAAGCGGCAGACAGCAACAGACACGGCAATTGCGTTGGTAGTAAACGCAATATCCGAAGTATCTGTAACATGTGTGGCTGCATGCTTCCAATCCAAATGGTAACCACCCGTACAGACACGCACCCTAAGCTCTAAACTGCTCTTGGCCATGATCCTCACAGCAGGGGTGTTTCTTCGTCGCTGTATCGCGGCATCCGTAAGATAATAAGAATGTTCTGGCTCAGAGAGAAGAAGCACCCGGCATGACGATAGCCATCGAGGAATACGCGACAGCCACACGTTACGTGTGGTCATACTTAATATCGGGCAACGAAACGGAAGGCAGCTTTCTGGATTACGCGAGGGTTTTTGTGTAAACGTGTAAACCGCTTTTCGAATTCACTGGCAGATTGGATGCATGATTTGTTGGTTCAGACAGAGTTCCACCACTCGCAGCGTTTACTGTCGGGGTTAGTAGTACACCTGACAGCCAGGACATGGGGCATGTTTTGTCACCCTGGCAGAGGCAGCGCCAAGCATGCCTTCGATGTAATTCCGCGAAGCTTTCCCTTGCAGCAAGGGTTTTCGGGTTTAGGGCACTTGAATTCTGAAAGCAGCAAGTGCCGTCCGTAGCAGTCGCAGTCCAGCGACCATGGATCGTTACGACCCTGATCGAAGCAGCAGCAGAGCAAGCAGTGTCTCTGGAAGGTCCCAGTCTGCTAGAAGCTGGAATTCGTTGCCACCAGATGAGAGAGAGCTAGCTAACGAACTGCAATCGCAGCAGCTCCGACTAGAGTCGCGGGGAAGCACCAGCAACAGTAGCAACACGTCACAACCTCGAGACAAACTCCAAGCTGCGGAAGCAGCTGAGCGAGACATCGAAGTTCGGCATAGCCAACGCAAATCGTCGCAGCAGCCACGGTCCGGCACCGTGTCTCCAGCAGTCGCGCGATCTGCGGCTGGCTTCGGAAGGGACCGACAGTCGAATGCACGCAGCGGCTCTGGCAGCAGTGGCAACAGGCAAGCTCGCACCAGTGAGGTGGGAGTCTCGGAAAATAAGGGGTAATTACCTTTTTTTCGGGGTCCTACTACCTAGACCCCCCAACTACCTTTACTATATCCCGAATACCATCTATTAAGGGCCATAAGGGCTCTATTGGAGGGTACTTGGGCGTCTTGGTATTTAGGGTACTATATTACTTGGCGTTCTTCTGGTTGGCTCTTAGGACTTTAACGTTTTGGTTTTCTATATGAACTATAATAAGGAGGCTAAAAGTTCAACTTTTAGGAGGGGTTCAGAAGTCAGCCAAGACTTCCTATAGGCTATAGAGGTACCTGTTTATGAAGACTCTTGGGGGCCCCAAAAAAAGCCCTAAACTCTTCAGGCCCCCGAGGCCCTACACTTTAATCCCCAAACTACAAAAGGTCCTCCCTACCTGGAGCTACCAGAACCTACTTTTTTATAGGATCCCTATAAATCCCATATTAGGGTTTATAATAGGAACCTACAAAAAGGTAGGGTTTAGCAGGTCTAGGTAGATCACAGTACCCTTATAGTAACCCCTACAGTAATCCTTATAGGTACCCTTTTAAAGGAAGCCTATTCTAATGATTAAGGCAATTAGGGTCCCCTGTTTTGGGAAACTCCTAGGTGGCCTTGGGATCAGACAGCTCAGCCTCGGGTGCGTCGAAGGAAGCCCAGCAACTAGGCTCCTGAGTAGTAGCCCTAAAGGGCTCCTCAAAGGGATCCTTAATAGGGTCCTTACAGGGATCTATAGGGGTTTAGGGTCTACTATGTTCATGAGTCGTACCCTTTTGCGCTTTTTTTTAGGGCCCCCTTATTAAAAACCGAATAGTAGGAAAAAGAGTACCTTATGATAGAGGGGCTACTCAGAAACCCAGGCAAGTGATGGAGCTGCAAGCCAAGAATCAAGCGCTGGAAGCAGCCCTGCGGTCACGGGATGCTCAGGCAATGCAGATAATAGCGGACTGCGCGGACATCGACAACAAGAATCAAGAGCATATGACGGAGATCCAGTCGGAGCTTGCAGATGCAGTCAAGGCTAGGAAGACAGCGGAAGACCAGCGTGATGCTGTGGAAGTGAAGGCCGCGGGCGACAAGGCCAAATTTGCGTCGTCTCTAGCTGCCGCGAACGCAGACCGGCGGGAGCTCCAGGACCGGGACCGGAAGAACGAGGCAAAAGCTGCTGAAGCGCAAATCGAACTCGAGGCAGCTCGATGGGATCTAAGCCAGTCAAAGCAGCGGGAACTCGTACAGAGCAAGCATCAGGAAGAGGCCAAGGAGCTAAGCAAGCGTCGGATTGCGGAGTTGGAGGGCTTGCTGAACAGTGCAAACCGGGAGCTGGCACAGCTCAGACGACAGACTCCAAGTCTTGGGAGCACCGCAACCGCGCGCGAGAGGAGCCTTCTCGGATCAGATTGCTGTACTCATCGAGGAGTCTTCGGGGTCATTAAGTCACCTTTAACATGTCCTTTGTCAGACGCCAGCATCTCATGTAGAGTTAGAGGATCCCAGAAGGCACCCTAATTCACCCCACACGGCTTGACAAGTCGGGAGAGGACGCAAAATCGGAAGGACATGAGCGAAGTTTGCTTGGAACTTCTCGGACTAAAGAAAAAGCAAGCGATGCAAGCCATCGACCAAGCAAAGTCTGCTTCGGAGTCGCGTCAAGCAAATCAGGCAGCAGGAGGGGGAGGAGGAAGGTCGCGAGGCCGGGGGCGAGGGCGTGGAGCAGATAGGGGCCTCCTAGAGATAATAGAGGCGGAGGATGAAGAAGGTTCTTGGGTCCGTGGCCAGTGAGTGTGACAGCAGTGACTTTGGAGATCTGGAAGACCTTACGAACCTGGGCCGTGATTTCGTATGTGTTCACTATAGGGGTCTAAATAATTACCAATCTCATTTCGTGGGTTCATATAAGGAGTATAGTACAATATACCCCAAAACCGCATTCTAATGATTTAGGCTCCCATATCAGTTTCGGGCAATGGCCTTGCAGAAGTTTCCTCCCCATGTACTGATGCGAAACGTGTTTAGCCTAAACCCTAAACTCTAAACCACAAATTCTAAGCCCTAAGTAATAAAATGCCTCTAGTCTCCATTGTAGGTCCGTTTATTTGGCTTCACCACTTTCGCATTTCGAGCCATAAATTAGCACAAAAAAGGAACTACAATGGATACTGTAGGTAAACTCAGGAATCCCGATCAACCTGCTCAGAACGACCTATTGAACAAGCTGTTGGCAGAGCTGACAGTTGAGCGGAAGGTAAAGCAAGACATGATTCTCGCTGCTTATCAAGGAGCTTTTTCCCTAAACCCTATAAACCTTAAACCCTAAACCCTAATTTATTGTAGCGAAACAGAAGTATGTGGTAGACAGCGCTTTTTCATTCCGGGGCATCCCTTGGGGCAGCCGAAAATAGGTACTTATGTTTTACTGCTATCTTGTTTATATCATTATTATCATATTTTATAAATTACTCTGTCAAATGTGTAGACTGCAGACCCCAAAGTTTGCGATACTATTTGTATACTTGGAGCCCTGGGGCCTCTTAGAAAATCTTCATGAAAATCAGAACCCAGGCGTGATGCCCACGCTGCTCAGTATGCCGAGCATGTGGAAGAGATAGCTCAATTGCAGAGGCAGCTCGCAGCGGCAGGAGTCTGAATTCTTGTTAGGAAAGCTAATTTAATCAACCCTAAACCCTAAACCCTAAACCCTAAGCCTACCATATTAAGGAACAAGGAACCCATATTATGTACTATAGACCCTTACTACGATAACTTAAAGCAAGAGCCGTAAGGCGATAGATCCCTACTATGGCAACTTAAAATGAGATCCTTAATGCTATAGATCGCCATTATGGTAATGTAGGAACCTGATTAAGAGACCCTGGGCCTATAACCCCCAAATAGTAGGATTCATATAAAGAGCCCTAATACAGGCCCAAGGTTTCTTGATCAGGTTCCTACGTTAACTTAAAGTAAGGTCCTTAGCAAGAACTCAGGAGTTCTTCAGGAAACAACTTCAGCAGAGAATGTCCGCTTGCAGAGCGCTGGGAAACAGGACAAGATCAAGCAGCTGCAGCAGGTGGATGACCTGCAAGTCAAAGTGAGAGAGCTAGAGGAGACATTATTCGTGGAAATGAGGATGCAGACGGACAAAGAGCGGCAGCAAGAAATCACGAATGCTGCATTGCAGGAGAAAGTTCAGCTGCAAGCCGAGTCGCTTCGAATCTCAAACCTGCGCTTGCAAGATGCAGCGTGGCTTCTGAGTAGGTTTTTTGATTAGTCGGTTTGGGTTTAGGGATTTAAGGTTCCACTGTTTGGCCTGCAGATCCTGACTGAAGGAATCGAGTAATTACACATCATTTTTCATGCTCCCAGTAAAGTCAGCAAGGCATTGCAGCAGCAGCAGACAGAAGCAGTTCGCCAGCTTCGGGAAATGAACTCATTGCGACTACAGCTCGCAGTGGAACGCAGGCGAAATGCTGGAGATGAGACGCACGCCGCCGAAGACGACTCACCAGAGGAATCCCTCTACATGCAGATAAAGGAGTTGGAAGAAGAGCGACTCGCCAGGCCATTGGGAGATTTTCGTATTTCCGATTTGGGGGCTGAAGGGGATCTTGGCTGATTACAAGTACGAGCATTTTACAAGTACGAGCATTTTTCAGAAGCTGTAAAAGTGCCAACTTAGGAGAAACCTTCTGCTCAGCAAGATAGAGGTTCAGGAGGTGCGGCACCAGGCTCAGCTGGAAGACGCGTACCGTGATCATGCTTCCGGATTGCAGGAGCAGCCCTACCCCCAGAGTCTTCTTTACTTTATGGGCCAATCTTATACCCTAAACCCTAAACCCTAAACACTAAACCCAGCAACTAAGGCTGCCAGATTGCAGGAGCAGCGAGTGAAGTTTGAAGAACAGATCGCAGAGGTCCGCTCCCGATATGAGCAGTTACTCAGGCAGAGGCCTGTTCAGGGCCATTCAGAGGATTCTTAGTAGCTGAATGAGTACACTTTACACTTTGGGGCAATATTATCCCCTTAGAACTGAAAGTTTGCATTTTTGGGCTGTGAACAGACGCTGGGTCAGCGTTAAGGTGTTGAGGGTTCAGGCGGCTAGGGACCCTTTTTACTTGTTGTGTTTTGGGCCTGTGCTGCCGAAAATTTTCAACGGGAGCCCATTCGATGGATCTTTAAACCCCACACCCTAAAACGATTCCTAACCCGCAAGCGATTCTCCAAATCCTAAACCTGAACAGGATCCCTAACTAGGTTCCTGAGTAGTACCCTTTTGCACTTTTGTTTTGTTGGGTTCCCTGATGACATGACAACCAAATATTAGGAAGAAGCGTACCCTGATTATTGAGGGGCCACTCAGGAACCTACTACAGGGGCCTAAATAATTGCCTAGACTATTTTGGGGTTCCTTATTATAGTTATAGTATAATGGCCCCCAAAACCCTATTCTAGCCTCCAGGCATTCCTGAACTCGAAAAGAGATCCTTAAACTTAACCCCGAAACGGTTTAGGGTGCAGGGTTTAGGGTTTCGGGGCCCTAAACCCGAAGAGGAACCCCCAACCCTCCACCCCAAGAAGCATCCAAAGACTGTGATCCCTTAAAGAACCCCTAAGCCTTAAATCCTAACAAGGATCCTTAAGCCCTAAACTCGAAAAAGATACAGAAAACCCAAACGGCATCTCGTAACCATAGCCACTACAAAAGGGGTCGGAAAAATATGAAACCCTTGCAGCCCATCTCTCACAATCCTCCAAGCGAACCTCTGCTAGATAGAACCCCTTAAGTCGAAGCATCAAGACTCCCTACATGGGAGTTTCCGAAAATTAGGGGGGATCCTTCTATTTTGGGTACCATATTAGGGTCCCCTATTTTTGGAAACTCCCACATGGGTAGTTCTCTAAACTAAAGTACCTTTCTCACACAAATAGTACGGCACGGTTAAGAACCCACCCTAGCCTAAACCCTAAACCCTAAACCCTGAACCCTAAACCCTGGACCCCACATGATACCGATTACTTAGAGGCTCCGGGGGCTTAGTAAGTAGGATATATGTAGAGTTGTAAGTACCATAATGAGGGTTTAGGGTTTAGGGTTGTAGAGTTATAAGTACCATAAATGGAGTTACCCCGGCTATAACCCTACTTATAATCGACGTACTAAGACCCCCTGGGCCTCAAAGCAGATACCCTAAACCCAAAGTTTTAAGCCCTAAACCCTAAACCCTGCAGAGGTCAGTCTGAGATCCCATCCTTCGTCGCTGCCACCTTGGGCAGATTCGGTCTTCAGGGAATAGCTGGGCAAGTGATTGATGGAGTCACTCGGTCTTTAATGTAGAGGCCTTAATAATTGGAATATGGTTTGGGGGGTATATTAATCAGTAGGGCATATTGGAGTCTGGGATTTAAGGGCTCCTTAAAATTGCTTTGAAGGGTTCCTCAAAGGGTTCGAAAGGAGTCCTTTGTGCTTCCAACCAGGGTTTAGGAAGTTTAGGATTTAGGGTTTCAGGGTTTAGGGTTTGGCGTAAATCCTAAACCAAAAACCCTAAACCCCCTAAGCCCTAAACCCTAAAGGGTTTGGGGTTGGGCTAGAAGGGCTTCTTCCAACAGGCGCTATCGGGTTTTAAATTTTAAGCTTCCCAGTAGTATCCTTTCGCTTTCGCTAATGGTTCTATAGGTTTCTGTAGAACGGTTTTCGGGTTTCAAGGTAATTCTGTAGTGCCTTCCTTGCCCCTGTTTACTTTACTTGTGCATTTCGGGGCCTCCTGATTCCTGACAAAAGTCGAGTATGGTCGGAAAAAGGCATCCATAGTGTTACTAAGCGGATACTGGAGAAGCCAGGTTCTCTCTATGGCTCACCTACCTGCTGACTCTCCAAGTGTTTCCGGGCCTGACGGTCGCCACATCGTCCTGGTGATCTCTGAGCAGCAGCAGAAGCGCGTGGGGGGAGTCTCTGTGGCTAGCAGCGATATCTTCCCTAGTGATAGTGTCAGTGTCTGGGCTTCGGAGTACCATACCGAAATACTTTCTTTGGGACCTGTTACTTAAAGGGAACCATTATGAAATGAAGGTCTATAGTTTTTTCTCCTTGGCGATTTCAACACCCAGGTGTGGGCAAGCGTCGGCCGCAGTTCATGATTTCCGAGATGCAAAGGTCCAAACTCAGGGCCTCGTTTCTTGCTTTTCTTCTGGTTGGCTCTTAGGACTTTAACTTTTTGGGCTATTCTATATGAACTATCATAAGCAGGCTAAAAGGTTTGGGTTCTATATGAACTATAATTAGCAGGCTAAAGGTTTAACTTTTGGGAGAGGTTCAGAAGTCAGCCAAGGTTCTTCGAGGCAGATTCTAGGATGTCCGCCGTCTCCGGCGGACACTCCTCTTCCGCGCAACGCACTGGCTTGAACACAGGATCATAAGGACTCTTCTTGGGTTTTGCTTGCGGATTTAGGAATCCGAGGTTTCACAGATTTTGTCATCGTTCCGGCGTTCCACGTCGTAGAAGTTGTGATTTAAGGGCCCTCACACTCGTGTGGCTCGCAGAATACATCTCACGTTGACTCGCCATGACGGGCCAATACTCTGCCATCCGGACAGTCAAAGGTCAGAGCTTGGCAGTTGTCAAGGGGTCCAGGGGTTTAGGGCCTAGGGGACAGGGGGTATGGGGGTTTAGGGGCTACATCGTGGCATAAGTTACGGGAAAAGGAAGAAGGGGGGTCAGGTTAGTGGCAAGGGGGGTATAGGTCCAGGTGTGGGGTTTGGGGTTGAAGCCTTGATTTTGTGATCCTTCTCACGTAGATTTGGGTTGATGAAGACTTGGGGAAACTGAATATTGAAGCCTAAATAGTCAGTACTAGGTGCTCTTCCCCAGGGTTTCGTATTACGGCTATCGAATAATATATCCCCAAACCCTATTGGACACATCAAGGCCGTGATTTCAAGCTTCTCAGTTCCTGCAGCTTAACAACCGGCGATTCCAAGAACCATCTCCACAATTCGGCTTCGGGGGAAGTAAGGCGTGAGAAAGAGGTTCAGGTGGGGAGTGAGGGTCTCTTAGTTTTCTTGGCGTTCTTCTGGTTGGCTCTTAGGACTTTAACTTTTTGGGTTTCTACATGAACTATGATAAGGAGGCCAAAAGTTTAACATTTAGGAGGGTTTCAGAAGTCAGACAAGGTAGGTTTTAGGCTTGAACATGACTTCCCACACGAGCGAGAATACCTATAGGGTCATACCCTACCTCTTTTTTAAGGCACCTACTCTTCTATATAAGATAGCCTAGCCATAAACTAAGTACCCTAAAAAGGGGTAGGGTCTGACCCTCTACAATTTCAATGTACCCCAAAACCCTATTCTTATTGCCCAGGCCCCTATACTATATTTGCCCGGAAAGATACTGCAACTGCAAGCCTTTATGCCTAAGCTCTCGCCTTCACCGGAACTAAGGTTTAGCCCTAAACCATAAACTCTAAACCTTTAAGCCCCTAAAGCCTAAATCCAACCTCGCCTGGCATGTCCGAGTTGTGAGAGCGTAAACCCCAAGCTGTGGGATTTAGGGTTGTAGGAACCTCGGTTCGTGACCCTGCAACCCCAAAACCCTAAAGCCTTAAAGCCCGAAAGATCACGGGAATGCCTGCTTAAGTTCTTTGTATGTGATGTCGACTCACTCCCAGTTAGTCACTTCGTGTGGCTTGTCCGAGAGCGAGAACGTAGACGTAAACCCTAAAACCCTAAACCCTAAACCAGCTGGGCGGGTGGCAAAAAAACCCTAAACCCCTAAACCCTATAGATCCCTTGAAGGAACCCTTATAGTACCCTTTAAAGGACCCCTAAACCTTAAACCCTAAACCATCTGCTTCCGGGCAAAACAGTGTAGGAACCTGTGGGCTGAATTCTTAGGGCTTACTTACTACACTTGGGTAGTTGTCCAAATTAAGGTCCCTTTTTGGGTACCCTAAATAAACAGGTGCCGTATTATATGAAGGATCCCAAAAAGGGACCCGAATTTTGACAACCACCCACTCGAAGGATCAGGGGCCTTAGCTATAGCCCCCAAGGAATAGTTTTTTTGTTTATGATTTTGGCCAAGATAAAACCCAAGAGAATGTTAACACTATTATGTTTATCATGATTCTAAGGGGGGTACAGGATCAGGGGACTTAGTGCTTCATAAGTTCAACACAGGGTTTACTATAAGGACTCTGCAAGCGTTACGATTCGGGGTTTCGGGTTTAAGGCTTTGGGGCTTAGGGCAACTGCGGGGAGGATTGGGGACTTAGTAAGTAGGTTATAAGTTGGGTTACAGGTACAGTAACCGCAGTTAAGGGGCTTATAAACCTACCACAACCTACTTACTAAGTCGCTTGATATTTCAGGCAGTCTCCATTGCAGTTCCTGTTTTGGGTTTCACCCGTCTTCTATTTAGTCCTATAAGGTAACCCGAAAAGGAACTACATTGGAGACTATAGGTATATAGTGTCTCGGGTTTACGAGTTTAGGGTTTAGGGGTTTCGCCCTAACCCCTAAGCCCATATTATTCGCTCAGCAATGCAGGAGGCGAAAATGCCCATGTGACCGTATCCTCAACTTCCAAATCCTACCCATACTTTAGTCTTTATCCTTTGGGTTTGCCTTATACTTACTTTTCGGGCCTTAAAAATTGGTTACACCACAATCACGAACTACAATGGTTCAGGGTTTAGGGTTGGACGCTGAAGCCTGGGCACGTTGGGGTTCAGGGGTTGTCACCTCTAAGCAGTCGTAGGGTTCAGCAGGGGGAGGCGTGATGCAGCCTTCTGATGGACAAAATCCGGCAGTAGCCATGACGAGGAGTTTGCCATACTACCCATGGTTTAGGTACTTGACGTAATGTTTATATTGACCTTCAGCAGTATCTGATGCCTTCTCTACGACCGGATAAGGCCGCTGTAGCGAACTCTTTGGGGTTTAGCGTGTAAGGCAAGCTCACCTCGCAAGTCATGCTAAGTAGCGGTGCATGTTCTTGGCTTCGCAGTTTGAGTTGAGTTTTTAGTTGCTGTTCACGTCACCGTTGCCCTCAGGCCCTAAACCCTAAACCGTGAACCCTGGGCCCAAGCCCGAAATGCCATGGGAAGTCCAAACAGGGTTGTCGCAAACCGGACAAACCGAAGCCGTAAACCTAATATAGGGGCCTTAATAATTGGAATAGGGCTTTGGGGGAATATCATATAATACTTATTATAAGAAGGAACCCCCCAACTAGGTCTAGGTAACTTATAGGTCCCCTTTTAAAGGAGCCAACTTCTAATTATTAAGGCCCCTTATAGTCATCCTTATAGACCCCCTTCAAAAAGAACCCCTTGGTTACTAAGGCCCCTATTTTTCATCCTTATCATAGCCCTGAGATTAACACTTATTGAGGGTTTAGGGTTTAGGGTTTCCTTTAAAGGAACCCTATTCTAATTCTTAAGGCCCCTATACTATGTGCAGAAAGGTCGTGCATTTACAGCGCGGACGAGGACGACTCTTTTTGTAAGCCTTACATGTAGGGTGCTTTTTGGGGGGTTCAGGATTCTAGGGTTTGGGTTTAGGGTTTAGGGGTTTAGTGTTTGGGGGTTTAGGGGTTTAGGGTGTTTAGGGGCTTAGGGTTTAGGGGTACATTTTAGTGGTGTATAGGCGTTCAGGTTTTAGGGTTTCGGACTATTTTAGTACAGCATGGCTCCAAATCCTATTTCAGTTATTATCGTGTCTGTTTAGTTGTGGTACAGCCGTCTCCCAGACCCTATTCAAATTCTAGTTGCAGAGGAACTTATGCTAGAGATCCCTATGGATGTCTGACAAAACCCGTAGAAGCACCTTATACAAACCTTCCAAACCCTAAACCCGAATTACAGTAAATGGTTTAGAGTTTACGAGCTCAGGGCCGCCGCTTTTGGCGACGCGCCACTGTTTCCTGATGTCGCAAGGCAATTTTAATATTTATTAATTATATTCATATCAATTAATATTAATTATTTATCATATATACTAACTCACCAACAACATATCCAAATAAATCACCAACAATGGCCTCGCTCCCACCTGTGATCTAGGGTTTCAGGCTTGAAGCTTGAGGGTTAGGGCTTCGGCTGTTGAATCTTGTCAGTGTTTCCCAACAGCCCCACACCTTCCGAGAAACTCTGCAAAACGCTATGTTCAAAACCTCATTGCGGCTGCGATGGGCGACTGCACTTCGAGTACTCGCGCATACGCTCGAGTACGCACGAGTACGCTCGAGTACGCTCACGCACGAGTACGCTCGAGTACGCTCGAGTACGCTCGAGTACGCTCGAGTACGCTCGAGTACGCTCGAGCACGCTCGAGTACGCGCATTGGGCGGCGCAGACGCATTGCGAAGACACATTGGATAGGCGAAGACGAATTGCGAAGACACATTGGGTAGGCGAAGACGCATTGGGGTAGCGAAGACGGCTTCAGGGGACACATTGCGAGGCTACGGTCCAGGTAGGCGCGACGCATTGCGAAGCCGCGCCCAGCCGTCCATTGGTTGTTTGGCCAGCAGGACCGAAACAACCCACCCCCAACTCCATCTCCCTACGTGCTCCTAGGAGAGGAGGAGCACGTATGGAAATGGCTCAGTCTGTATCTTCGGTCAGAAGTACCGTCGGCTGCTTATTAGATAAGCGGCGCCCCCACCAGTCCAAGGCTTAATCCCCGGAGTTCAAGGTTTGGGAGAGTTCTGATTTAAAAATCCGGGGTGCCCCAGCAGTGCCAAGGCCTTATTCTCAGAGGTCACGATCTAACAGAGTTCTGTTGGTAAAATCAGGGGTGCCCATGAGTCCAAGGCCCCACCTTCGGAGTTCAAGATCTATAAGAGTTCTGATTTAAAAATCAGGGGCGCCTCATCACTTCAAAGGCCTTTCCTCGGAGTTCAAGATTTTTGAAAGTTCNTTAAAAATCAGGGGCGCCTCATCACTTCAAAGGCCTTTCCTCGGAGTTCAAGATTTTTGAAAGTTCTGCCTTAAAAATCAGGGGCGATCCCCATCCTCGGAGTTCAAGGCTTGGAAAATGCTGATTTAAAAATCAGGGGTGTCCCCTGAGTCCAAGGCCCCACTTTCGGAATTCAAGATTTATAAGAGTTGTGACTTGAAAATCAGGGGTGCCCATCAGTCCAAGGCGTTTATCTCGGAGTTCAACATCATGAGAGTTCTGATTTAAAAATCAGGGGCGCTCCATCAGTCCAAGGCCCCAGCTTCGGAGTTATANAGCCGCTTTCACGACATAACGGCCACGAGCAGAATGCGAGGGTGTGTGCCCAGCCGTCCATTGGTTGTTTGGCCAGCAGGACCGAAACAACCCACCCCCAACTCCATCTCCCTACGTGCACCCAGGAGAGGAGGAGCACGTATGGAAATGGCTCAGTCTGTATCTTCGGTCAGAAGTACCGTAGGCTTTCTCATTAGATAAGCGGCGCCCCCACCAGTCCAAGGCTTAATCCCCGGAGTTCANTGGAAATGGCTCAGTCTGTATCTTCGGTCAGAAGTACCGTAGGCTTTCTCATTAGATAAGCGGCGCCCCCACCAGTCCAAGGCTTAATCCCCGGAGTTCAAGGTTTGTGAGAGTTCTGAAAAAATCCGGGGTGCCCCAGCAGTGAAAGGCTCCATCCTCGGAGTTCAAATTTTTGTGAGAGTCCTGAGTTAAAACAGGGGCGCCCGATCAGTGCAAGGCTCCATCCTCGGCTTTCAAG
>BGNK01007129.1:0-19809 GCA_003297005.1 Symbiodinium sp. clade A Y106
TCTCGCTGCCGCTCGACGACGCCCCCCCCCCCCCACAGAAAAGGGAGGGGGGGGGGGGGGGGGTGGGGGGTTTGGGGGTTGGGGGTTTGGGTTTTGGGTTTGGGGGACGCCAAAAACAAAAAAAAAAAAAAAAAGAGAGCAAAATCCCTGGGGTTTAGGGTTATAAAATAACTATATCGAGACAAGCTAGGCGACTCTAGCTTGGCGACCCCTCAGGGGTGCGCCCGGCAGGCTCTGCAGCCTAGCAGAGCCTGCCATGGTCTCGCTGCCGCTCGACGACGCCCGCCTACCCCAACAGAAGTGAGAGGGGTGGCGGGCGGGTTTAGGGGTTTAGGGTTTAGGGTTTTGGGTTTTGGGTTTAGGAGAACGCCAAACACAACAAGAAACAACAATGAGAGCAGTAAACAGGTGTTCTTCGTCATTTGTTCCCCACGGTGCCGGAGTACATATACAATATGCAACCGTCACAAACGCTAGTCTAACTATTCGGCCGACAGAAGCCTAGACCCCAACCCCCAAAACCCTGAAACCGAAAAGTCTGAATTACAAAACCTTAAACCCCAAAAAAAACCAGAAAGCCCAAAACCTGGAGAGCTCAAAGATGCCATCATCCCTGAACCGCGGTCACGGTCTGCGGAACCCAGCAACCGGCCTTCGAGCATCTCGTACCGAGGCTTCGCCTGCGGGTCTTGCATGCTCATGTTTGGGGCTTAGGGGCTGGGGGATGGGGTTTCGGGGTTGGGGTTGAGGGGTTTTAGGGGTTAGGGTTCAGGGGTTTAGGGGTTAGGGCTTAGGGTTGAAGGTTTAGGGTTTAAGGCATAGGGTGTAGGGGTTTAGGGCTCCTTTAAAGGAACTTAAAAGGTTCCTATAAGGGATCGATTAGGGTACTTCCGGGGGGTTTAGGGTTTAGGGGTTTAGAGGTTTTGCATGCTCATGTTTAGGGTTTAGGGCCCCTTTTAAAGGAGCTATAAGGGTTTCCGATAAGGGATCTAAAAGAGTACAACAGGGTGTAGCGGGTTAGGGGTTAGTGTTTAGGGCAGGGGTTTAGGGTTGGGGTTGAGGGGTTTAGGGGTTTAGGGGTTAGGGTTTAGGGTTTAAAGTTTAGGATTTAAGGTTTGGGGTGTAGGGGTTTAAGGTTTAGTGTTGGGTCATGACATGGACTCTTTCCTGCCAGACACCATCCAAGACCATAGCCCTCAAACTCGTAAACACATAGTAGTATATTATAGCCTAATAATAGCATTTTATAGCATACAGTATATTACAGTATATGATAGCATATCACAGCTTCTTTGGTATATCATAGTGTATTAAAGTGTAGCCCAAAACCCGATGCCGAAGCTGAGCTGAGAACCTCTTCTCCTTCGCTGTGGACGTTGCCCAGGAGATGAGGTACCTGATGTTCAAGATCCATGGGTTTAGGGTTTAGGGTTTAGGGGTTAGGGTTTAGGGTTTAGGGTAAAGGCTTTAGGGTTTAGGGTTTAAGGTTTAGGGTTTAGGATCCATGGACAGAAAGCAAGGCATTCCCAGCGACTCCACAACCCCTTAATCAAGGAATCTACTGTAAATTATCAAGGGAACCTTGACCTGACTTAAGGACCGGGCTTAGGGTTTAGGGTTTAGGGTACTTAAGGAATAGTCTTTAATTACGGGCTTTTGCAGTCTCCGGTAGAGCTTGCGGCGAACGGTTGATTCGACCGAGCGTCCAATTCCTGATTGCAGAACGAGCTTGAGGCTCACACTCCAAATCCAAAACCCAAAGCCCTCCACGCGAAACCCTGTAGCACCGTTATAGATCCCTTATAGGAGCCCTTCTAGCTCCTTTAAAGGATAATCCCTGGTGGCTGACAACACAGCCTTTTTTGTCTCATCCTCCAGACCCGACACCCTCAACCCTACAGTTGCAAGCTTAACCCTAAACCTTCAGGTTTAGGGGTTTTGGGTTTAGGGTTTAGGGTTTAGGGTTTAGGTTTAGGGTTTAGGGGTTTAGGGTTTAGGGTGTTGGGTTTAGGGTTAGCAATTGCACATAAACCCTAAACCCCCTTAAACCCCAACCCCAAACCAACTAAACCCTACGCCCTGAGCCCTAGGTGCAGAACTTCTGGGAGTGCACCAGCCGCTCTGGAGCGAGACTCTGCCCGCATACCGCCGGCAGCCAGCGCAGTCTCTCCAACAGCCACGGGCATGGCCTTGGAGATTCACAAAGCCACAGCTCGAGGGCACGAAGGCTTGTGATGAAATGCACTAGATTGCACTCAACGCGCTGGCGACAGAAAGCATCAAGTTTCGCTACCATGTGCCATCGTTGCTTGATGTTAGCTCCCCATATCAAGAAACCTGCCACAGTGGTGGACCTCAGACTCGGCGCCTTGCTCCAAGAGGGCAGCGACACCTTTGCCGAGCAATTGAGCCCTACGTCTCAGGCTGGACTCGCCTTGATTACTGCGAAGTGCCCTGATTCCTAAACCCTAAACCTTAAATTCCAAACTGGCTCAGGATGCTGAAAAAGAACCACGAGGCACTCTGTGATAGGAACATGTCTTTAGGGTTTTTCCCGGTTTCAGGTTTCTGGTTTGGACGGAGCATTGCACTCCCATTGGCAAAAAGCGCGCTTCCTCCTTTCTCGAGTACCTGAGTTCGGAACGACGGCGCCGATCTGCCCGCTTCTCCAGGCTGACCTACAGTGATAGTCACGAATCAAGGAAAGCGGAACCCTAAACCCTAAACCGATTAAATTTAGGACCTACAGCGACAGTGACGTTTAGGACTTCAAGGTCCCAGGAATTGGGGATTCCGGGTTTTTGGAGGCTGGCCGATTCCACTCTGATCCGAGCCATTGGCAAGTTTGCAGGCAAGCATGTGGGTGGTTGTCAAAATTATGGTCCCTTTTGGGGTACCCTAAATAATATAATAGGGACCCAAAAAGGGACCCCAATTTTGACAACTACCCATGTCTCGGATCGCGGCCACAACTACTTGCCAGCTGCTGCACCATTCCTGGACCTCAACACGTCTGCTCGACACCTTCACTGCCACAGACATGATTTGTACCAAACATGTCCAAGGCAGTCGCAAGTCCCAAACCTTGCCGCACAGGACTCGCCTAAAGCAGATCTCACGGCGCGACAGGAACCTACAACTTGATGCTGAGCCACGTGCCATGCAGCAAGAGAGGCCCAGCCTGTCACCAGCGCTCTCAAGACTGAACCATTGTAACCATGAAGAGTAACTTATGTAAAGCACCTTGACACTTTACAGTATAACGGCTACCAAAAAGACTCTGGCGCAAGCACCATGGACATGTAGGGCCGCCTGGCATTTTCATACCAAAGCAGAATTGGTACTGTAAGGGGGCGGGGGCTGACACAAGCAATGCTATCAAGAAGCAGGCACAGTCAAACTCGGCGTCGCCAAAACGAGGGGGAGAAGCGGCAGCTTCAGCAGAATCAGCCAAAAGTTTTTACAGTTATGCAAGCAGCTGGGAAGGACGAAGACGAAGAACCGCCTGCTGTTACAATCTACGGAAGTGATAACTGAATACTGACAGCGCACGCCCACACACACACACATACACTCTACTTGTATCAAATGTCCACAAGACTGCAACGGAAACGTAGCCATCGACATCATCGTCATCATCACCATCAACTCATTCCTCATCCTCACCATCAATAATCAGGTGTTGCAAGGGATTTGTGAGGGCTAACGGTAGCCGCTGGCTTTCTGAGGATCGCAGGAAAAACTGAAATGTGTAGGCATTGAACGAACACTCCTCAATTTAGGCTGGAGTCCCCGCCGGGTGTTTGATGCTCTGTGCAACAGGATAGCAAACCCGTGAAGTATCGCAAGAAAACAAAACATCAAAATAGAATGCTACTCCCTTTGTTTCCGCTGAAGATTGGCTTGTGCATCTGAACATCAAAACCAGGAAGTTGGTCAGGAGCCATCCAGAAAACAACCAATCTCCAAAACCCAAATCCCCAAACCTGCATCATGCCCTTGTCAAGCCCTCTACAGGCCCATGTAAAGCTGTACTGTCTGCCTATCAAACTCTAACGGAACCCCGTTAAAAAACCCTTATACTGCCCCAATGTAACCCAATAAAACCCCTCTAGAGGAAGCTGCCTTGCGCAGCTTCCAGCGGGCGTGGAAGCTTCACTGCGGACGTCATCGGCGCTCTGGCCAAGCTCAGAAGGCTCAGGCCATGTCTGCTCTTTAAGGATTAGCGGGTTAGGGTTTAGGGCTCAGATGTATCATGATTTTTCTTCAGGGCTTGGGGTTTAGGGTTTAAGGCTGTGCACAGGACATGTTACGGTTCTAAGTTCAGGGTTTTGGCTTGCGGCTAAGGGTTTGGGGGTTCGGCTTCGACGTTCAGGGCGGCTCCGGTTTAGGTTTACTTAATGTAGATGTTTGAAGTTCAGGCTTTAGTGTTGCTGAGGATTGTTGCGACACACGAGAGAAGAGGGAGTGGGGCAGCCCTACCTTGCAAGATGTGCTGCGGAAAAAGCTGCCCACGCGTGCCACGTCCAGGGTTTAGGGTTGAAAGGCGGCTACAGAGGTAGATATGAGGCCTGTTGCACCTGGATGTTCATGCTTGAGGGTGCTGCAACGATGGAGACCGAATTGCAGAGACTGTCCCACCGTAATTATCGTTCCCCGACCACTTCAAGCATGCGCACAAAGCCGTTTGCATGTAGCTTGCAATCATAAGGATGCTCTCGTACCATCCGACAGAAAGTCGAGCCTGGTTCAATTCAATGGCTACTGCACCTGACGCCGCTTATGCGTTCCATGAAGGCCGCCGGGTCCAAAAGATGACAACTGCTGCTACGTACGAGACTCGCAACTTACGGCTGAGGCCTGATCCGAGTTTCAAGGAAAGGATGACACTCTTGATCCCTACTTGTCCAGTATCTTAGGGGAACTAAAGGTTAACCTTTTTGATCATATAGGGATTATAGTACCCCAAAAAGGTTAAAGGCTACGTACTCTACTACTAAGGATCTCCTGGTGTGTGAGAGCCAAAGACAGCAGACACTGCGGTCGGTCTTTTCGGCAAATGTGATATCTTGGCGTCCTGGCTCACCTGGGTGTCCGACTGGATCGCACAGTGCAAGAGCGCGGACTTTGCACGATGATCTTCGTCAGATTCTAGATCGGAGCTCTGCACATGGAAAACACCTGCAACACGGCAGGAGAAGGGGGAGGGCTGCCTAGATCAAAATACCATGGGACCATGTTGCCTGCTCTTGTCGAAGAATGCCTGCTGGCGGGTTTCAAAAATGACCTTGGGCTGCTCCTTTCTATGGGAGTTGAAGTTACCCTAAACCCTAAACCCTAAACCCTAAACCCTAAACCCAAGTTACCAGATGAAGCAATCATTAAACTCCTGGCCAAGCCCACGGACCCATCTAGCACATGGGTAGTTGTCAAAATTAGGGTCCCTTTTTGGGAACCCTAAATAATAGGTGCCGTATTATAATAGGGACCCAAAAGGGACCATAATTTTGACAACCACCCACATATCTACCATGGCATCCCAGGTTTCGCTAGCTATGCTTCTCAAGCAGAAGATGCCTCGTTGAGAGAAAATTCTCGATGGACAATTCGGCCCTGTGGCTCATGGCTCTTCTGCAGTCTGGGATCAGTCATTGTGCAAGGGCTTTCGTTCAGCAGCAGCGGCAAACTACGACACCGACACCGCCACTTCCAAGACATAAAGAATCGCAGCAACCCTCTGGGGTGGGCCTGTAACACGGCGGTCAGTGTAGCCCACGCTCATCATCTGGTTGGGTGTTGCCTGCGACACCGGGCCACTGAACAGCCAGAAACACATGATGACATGTCGGCCGAGGCACTGACCAAGATACCGCTGAGACACTAGATTCTCCAAGATTTCGTAGTTATGACACCAGGCATCACCAGACCCCAGCTGGTCTAGCCACAGTATTTGCTAGGGCTGCTAGGGCCTCCTCAAAACTGTCGAGCTTCTCGTTTGAGACTTGCCATGGGCAGCTTGCCACTTGACGATACCTATCTTGAAGAACTCTGCAATGAGACTTTTGCGGCNAGGGCTGCTAGGGCCTCCTCAAAACTGTCGAGCTTCTCGTTTGAGACTTGCCATGGGCAGCTTGCCACTTGACGATACCTATCTTGAAGAACTCTGCAATGAGACTTTTGCGGCAGCACCCTCACATGCATGGGGATACACACTGCACAGTTGGCCCAAGCCCTTTTGGGCATCTCGCTTGTACGAGGCATAACCTGGCGTGAACTGGTATGAACTGTGCAAAAGCACCGAAGTGCTCTGCTGACGCAGACTGCGCATTCAAGTTTATGTGATCAGGCTTGTAGAAGCGCTCCGGGAACTTTGTCTCTCAGAGCACTGCCTCTCATCGACGTCCTCTTCGGAATCACATGTCGGCTCTACTGAGTGTTCGGGAATCGGCTTGTAAGTGAACTTCGGTGTAGACTGGCTCTGACGGCCTGCCGGTCACCTTCTCCTGCAAATAGCGAAACATCTCCTTGAGGCAGCGAGGTATTTCCTGGAAGTAGCTGAGCCAATCCGTCTCCACTGCATCGCGGTGGCTGTGGAAGTGGAGCCTTACGAAGCGCCAGTCGCGGTGGAGGCTCGTCATGGCTTCTGGCAGCTCTTGGAATTCCACAACCGATACCTCGTACACCTCGCAGCCCTCTTGAAGCTCGGAGAGTGGGCGACCGGGTTGCAGAGCCTGGCCTTGGAACAGACTGCAGCCTGGCAGAACGTACATGAGGTTTGCAGTCTCCATGTCGATGCCAGGGGTCTCACGGATCTCATGGGACACTTCGGTCAGCACACCGTCTTCATGCGTGACCAAGCATGATCGAGCCGGCTCACCTGGCTGCTGCTCTGGAGGATAGAACCACCGCAGGCGATCATAGCGCACAAGCCCATGTTCATTTGTACAAGTAAGGCACCAGTTCATCTCAGCAGTGCTGCTCCATGTACCATCGATCTCGAAGACTCTGCCCGTGGAACTGTGGACACGGCCGATGCACTGTCCATTGAACACCGCAACATAGACATGCCATTTTACATCAGATCCGTCCGGGTAGCCGACGAACATCTTGTGCACCATGGGCTCCTCTCTGCCATCGCTCCCGAAAGCAGCGTTTACACACTTTGGAAGAGCCGTTGGACATGTTTGTAAGAAGTTGGCCCACTGCACTTTGGGCATTCCTAAGAACATCGCGTGGGCCCCATTCTCTGTGGCCGTAGGCTGGCAGTGGAACATAGCACGATCCTCGATCTGGAACTCGGGGTAAATGACGGGCGAGACCTTTGTCTCGGCGGTGTTTTGGTCGGAGCCCGCCGTCAAATCCTCGAACTCGGGCATCCCAGGGCTGTCAGGGAGCCATATTTCGTTCTCTTCGCCGGCACCGTCCGAGCAGTTCTCTGGGAACAATAGATCGAGGCCAGCAAAGGGATGTTTTGCTTTTGCCACCAGAAGGCGAGCAGAGTCTTCTGCGAGCCATGCTCGTCGGAGCTTCAGAAACTTCCACCAGAACCAGCAGTAGCCGAACCAAGCCATCAGTCCGATGAGCGCACCACTGAAGATGATCATGGCTTGCAGAAGCTCTGCCAAGCTCAAGCCACCTTCTTCCAACCACCGCCGCTTCTCCGCCCAATACAGGCGAGATCCAGTCTGCTGCAAATCGACGTAAAGGAAGTGAGCCCAATCGGAGAGGAAAGGAGCCCATAGATACTCCGTGAAAAGGATCACCCAGGAAGTGAATGTCGCCGCGAGACGGCTGGCTCCGGCCCATGCGAAACTGCCGCTTGCAGTGGGCGCCGTAACAGACTCTCGCCAAGGCCAAATCGGAGCCAGCACGCTCACGAAATCCTTATGACCAAATGAAATTGACGCGACAAGGAATAGCAGTCCCACTATCAGGTACACCAGGAGAGCCACAACGAAGTTGTAACAAGCTGCCAACAGGATGAACGAGACCGCGATACTCAAGGTCTCGCACATGCGTAGCATGGAGACATCGCTGATACGGCGGGTGCTCTTGTACCTGGTTCGGGACATAGAGTCCGCCTCTCGAAGAAGCCGTCCAACTGCTGGTCTGCGAGCATCCGCCTGCCACCATTCCCCAGAGCCTGGCGGAAAGGCTTGGTGCATGCGCTCCTCTTCGGCTGCTATCATCTCTAGGCATGTCAGGCCTGACTGCATGCTGTATGTTGTCACCAAGACGTTGAGGAGGATGAACGCCAAGGCCGTCACGGAGGAGTTCGCAGACAAGCGTGCCTTGAGGAGGGCGGTAAGGCCCACATAGAGGCTGATCGTCCCTTCGCCCGTGGCCTCGGCTGCTTTCTTCCGAAGGAATGCGAGCGGCTCGACCTCGGCCTTGTAGGCATCCCAGATGATGGGAAGCACATCCGCTTGATAGATTCCGACAGTGAAGTCACGCCATCGACGGCAACACTCAACCAATGCTGCGCCAGTCCAACGCACAGCAGGAAAGATCACAAGGTCTAGGACCACTAATTCTAAGAAAAGGCCCAGGACGAGTGTGAGGACAGCTGGGGCGAACCAGCACAAGACTCCGAATAGCAACAGCACCAGCACCGTTGACATTCCCGAAGAACCGATGCTGGACCAAAGCCAGCCAACAACCGTCTGCGAAGCGACCGAAACGGTGACATGAGGGGCAACCTCGGAGAGGAAGGCATTGGCAAGGACTCCGCAGGCTTGTGCCAAACCGAAGAACGGCTGGCCGATTAGTATGAAGCTCGCGATTTGGGACACGTCCATAAAGACATCTAGCATCATTAACTTGCCAGGGACTTGGCAAGCAAAGGCTCTTGCATCCTCAGGTACTGAACGTCCACAGGATTTTTCGATAGCAACAAAGGCCACGAATCCACCGAAAGCTGTGACAATAGATCCCAGCATCCACCACACCGATGCGGGGACTTGCAGTGGAACCCAGAGGTGGTCCACAAGCCCAAAACAGGCCGGACAGAGGACCATGAGCATCTCGGCCAGCAGGAGGTGACGAACTACATGTGGCGGAGGCATAGGGAGGCGCTCAGATTGCCCTGAATGGAACACCGATTTCAGACCGGTTGCCAGCATCAAGGCGACGGCACCAAAAACATACTGGAGCTTAGGGTCAAACGATTCCTGGTAAAGGTAAGACTTTGTGCATACCCAGTTTTGCCCATGGCCCGATGCAATAGACAGAATGTACTCGAGTGCTGGGTAGAGAAGACAAAGGCATGTCAGAAGCAAGATGGGAACAGTGATTATAATCCCAGTGGCCGCAGCAAGACAAGTTGAAATGAGCACCACCACAAACGCACTAAGAATCTGCAGTTTGTCCAAAATTGTCTTGTCTCCTTTCTTGGTCAGGGCCTCGATATCCGAACAATTGCAGATGGCCATGGCAATACCAACGCAAAGCGCCGCAACACCCACGCAAACCAAGCAAAGCAGCAGGTAAAGCAGCGTAAGCTGCAGCCCACCCCACCTTGTCAGAAGCTCATGTCCCAAGAGCCACAGTCGCCCGCGGAGAAGCTTACCTTCAACGAAAACGTGCCAAGAAGTCATGGGCACCCAATTCTGCTCGCAGGAGCTCCGGCACTGGCGGATGGTATCGGCGGTCACGTTCGCGATGCCACTGTCGATGATCTCCTGGCAGGCACTCCAGCCTTCTGCAACGAGGAGCTCGCTGGGCAGGGCTCCTTTGCCGAGGAAGGCCTGCATGGCCTCGTGCAGAGTGTGATCAACAAGATGCGAGTCCAGGATGGGCATGTAGGGCAAGGTCAACTGTGGGAGGGAGCTCTTCGCCTTCTCGAAGCCGGGTGCGGTGGGAAAGTCACCGAAAAGGATTTTGTGCATCGCGTCTGAGCCTTCCTTGCTGCAATACTGTAGCAACAGAAACCTGTCGTAAAAATGACTTGAAGGGTACAGTTGAGGATCCTGGAAGGAAACTCCATGCAAGTCAAAGGTCTTGGCGTCGTAGCCTTTGTGGATCGTCAAGCGTTCCACACAGCGGTCCATCAACTTCAAGCACTGCGAAGCATGGCTCTCAGTCATTTTGGACCACTGGCTTCGGGCCAAGTGCATTCCAGGGCAGCCCGCCCGCTGCTGCAGACAGCTCCGGACGCATGCTGTGCGCAGCGCTGAGTGGAAATCCATGACATCCGCATTGGCATGCAAGTGACATGATCCATCCAATGACAGCCGTTTTTCCCATCGATATGGATTTGGATCGCACAATGCTTCACTGCAGGCCTGCAGACAGCAGCAGGTGGACCCCAGCTCTAGAATCTAGAATGCATGCGCAACTGCTGTGCTTTCTTTACTGCAGATGCTAGCCTACATGGAGCATGCGAAGATCCCGGCCCTTCCCTTACCTGCTAAGTCTGGCGCCATTTCTTCGGCTGCTCGAGGCAGTCGCGGAGCATCGAACCGAGCAGCCACTGCGTGGAGGTGCCGAAATCCATGGTGTCGAAGCAGTACTTCGTGGCGTTCTCCACGAAGGCGCAGCTTTTGGAGAAAGCAGCCACGAAGTTGCCTTTTCGCAGATGCTCCTCGCATAACACTTAGCGATGTTAGAGAAAATTGAAAGCTCGTGCTGCGCTGCAAGACCAAAAAATTGAACATCCCTGTCCTCGCAACTGGCGTTAGTCGTGCTTGTCACCAGTGGCCCCGTTCCCAGCACATCCTGCGCTGCGATCTCTGCACCCTCCTCCACGAGTCCCTGCAATGCTCGGTGCCAGAACAGCTCCTTGTCATTCTCCCCTTCCTCCCCGCCCTCCTCGGCCGTCGATGCCGAGAGCTCCTCTGCGGACTTGCTCCGGTGGGCTAAGCGGCGAGGCGCAGGTTTCGCGGCTCCGAGAGGTTCGGGATGGGACACCGTGGCGAAGAGGCCCCAGGCAAGGAGTGCCACAAGCAGGGCGAGGCCACTTTGCTGCCCTGGCCCCGCAAGCATCGCTGAAGCCATGGCTCAGCCTTTCTTCCCACAGCTCTGCCTAAGCAGCTAGGTTCCTGATTCGGGTTGAGAGTTTAGGGGAATACGCTTGAACATACCGCTGCAAGAGCGTTTGGGCCTGGAATGCCTGACATTGCGAGGTGAGCGCATCTCTGCGGACTGCTACGGAAGGCGTGCCGGCGCGTGAAACCTTGAGCACTTCCAACCCAAGGCGGCACGCCAGATGCAGCAAGCTTCCCTCTCCTCTCCGCAAGCCAAGCAAGCATGCAAGCAACGATGTAGTCTGCGGTTTTCACCATGGCACCACATGCAAAACACCGTGATGGGCGGGCGCACCGTCTCAGCACACCCCTGCCGCACGAAGGTCCGCCGGATCCTGATGCCGAGCACTTGCAAAAGATTTCAGTGGGGGTTGGGCCGTAGATCGAGGCGACACGACCCAAAGAGATGCTGCCAACAGAACGCTGCGCAGAGATTTCACGGCTGAAGTTCGCAGGTTTGGGCTTGCGAGTATTGCAATGGCAAGTAGCGGATTTGATACACAGGTAGAATACTGTTGCGTGCTGCCTTCGTGTCTACTGTCAGGGTCCACTTGCATGGAACGCTGTAGTTAAACTTACCGAAAGGCTTCAAGGCACCCCAAGGGCTTAATGCAGTCGTAAGCTGACGATCACAAGGCTAAAACAAGGGCACATGTGGGATGCCAAAGGCCCTGTGCAGCGATGGCATCAAGCCTTCTCTACTGGAAAATGTGAAGAGTATATGAGAAACTAGGGACTGAGCACTGTAGTCGCATGATAACCGTGGAGTGGGAGGTGTATCTTCCAGTACACGATCACGTACCATCACGAAAACATCAACATCTGGACCGGCTCAATCTCTGTCTGTTATTGCATGCCCCCGCCCCATGTGAAGGCTGTACATTGCCAGCAGGAATGAAAGTCAACGAAGTTCAAGTTGTACCCGGAGCCTCAAATTAGTCTGGAGACCGCCCTCCCACGCAAGACTTACTAAACCGATTCAGGATGCTGCACCGAAGCCACACGACACTCCCGTCTCAAGTGCCTGAGTTCGGAACCGCGGCAGATACCCTTAAACCCTAAACCCTACACCCCTAAACCCGAAACCCCAAAACCTGAAACCCTCAAACCATCCTAAACCCTGAACCCCAGGCAATTGCAAAACTTCTGGGAGTGGCACCAGCCGCTACCGCTGGCAGCCAGTGAAGTCTCTCCAACAGCCAGGCGTGTGGCCTTGGAGGGCTTGGGGTTTAGGGAATGGCCTCGGGGAACGCGAAGACTCCAAACCCGGAAAAAGAGGGAAATAGATCCTTAAATCATGTCTAAAGATCCCGCTGGAAGTTATGGTATGCGGTGTGTTCCTTTCATTGCGGCGTTGTAAGAGCCCAAGGGGACCATCCGGGCTACGATCCAGGGAGCCCTACCCACCTATTGAGACTCTACCTTTCAACTTAAAACTAGGCCGGTTTAGGGTTTTGGGTTTTGGGTTTCCCTCATAATTCAAGGCACATTTATGTTCCTCAATTAAAGGGCATGTTGGGATCTTTGGTGCAAAGAAAGCTGCCACAGTCCCAGAGACGCCAAAGACCCGGAATTAAGGTGTGCCCTAAATCATATAGCCGCAAGGCACCGCAAAGGCGTGGTGAATCTCCTTGCTCAAGTGTCTGAGTTCGGAACGGCGGCGCTGATCTGCCCGCTTCTCCAGGCTGACCTGCAGTGATAGTGGTAAAGCGGTTCAAAGTTAAAGTTCACGACCTCAAGGTCTCAGGAATTGAGGATTCCGGGTTTCCGGCTTAGAGGATGGCGGATTCCGCTCTGATCCGAGCCATTGGCAAGTTTGCAAGCACGTCTGGGCCCTTGGCTACAACTGCCAGCTGCCGCACCATTCCTGGACCTCAGCGATCACTTGCTCGGCACCTCCACTGCCACAGATGACACATGGTCCACACCACACATAACAAAGGATGGCACAGGTTCAACACCCGGCAGTATATCACTTACACACACAGATCTCACGGCGTGACAGGAACCTACCGACTTGATGCTTGATGCTGAGCCGCTTGCCATGCAGCGAGGGAGGCCAAGCCTCTCACCAGCACGCTCACAACAAAAACATTGTCGCCGCGACACCATCAGCTGTATCTTATCCAGAACGCCCTTACAATTTCACAGCTACCAAACACATACTAGCACAGCTACAGTCATGAGGGGCCCCGTATTTTCCTGACCCAAACAATGCCGCCAAGAAGTAGGCACAGTGAAACTCGGCGTCGCCAAACACAAGCCTGCGTTTGAAGCCTGCGGAAGCAACAACACGTGCCACCGGAAGCATCCATGTCGCTCGACTGCACCCTTATGATTCTTTAAACCCAAAAAAGGAAGTTGGTCAGGAAGCATCCAGAAAAGAACCAACACCAAGCAAGTAAACGCACGATGAACGAATACTCGCTAAAGTAATCGCTAGGATTCTGAGTGGCCCCTTTATAATAAGGGTACCCTTTTTCCTACTATTCGGTTTTAATAAGGGGATCCGAAAATAGAAAAGGCAAAAGGGTGCTACTCAGGAACCTAGATCGTCATTGGAATCTCCAAAACCCAAATCCCCGGACCGGCCTCAAGCCCTTCGCAAACCCTCTAAAGGTGCATGTAAAGCCATGCTCTCTGCTGCCTTGCGCAGCTTCAGGCGTTCTGAAGTGCGGAAGACATCGGCCCTCCGGAAGGCTCATGTCTACGGTTTAGGGTTTAGGGCTCTTTCTGTTTGGGGTTCACGGTTTAGCTGTTGGGGTCCCTATACTCTGTTCGTTGTGTAGAGGGCATATGAGGGCTTCAGGTGCAGAGTTGGGTTTTCGGCTTGCGGCTGCGGGTATTGGGCTTAGGGTTCGACGTTCAGGTTTAGGGTTTAGCGTTTAGGGTTTAGGGTTTAGGCTTCTTCCGGTTTAGGTTGAGAGTAAATGATGCAGACTGTTGTGACACATGATACAGTCGGGCAACCCTACATTCCAAAATGTGCTGTCACAAAAGCTGCCCAAGCACGCAAAGGGCACTGATGGACGAGAGGGTTCAAGTCGGCATAAGGTTCCGGGCTTAGAGTTTAGAGCTTGCTTGAGATCCGGATGCGAGACCTGTTGCACGTGGATGTTTGCGCTTGAGGGTGGTGCAACGGGCCAGCAGAAACCGAATTACAGAGCCTGTGCTGTCATAACTATCGTGTCTGAACATAGTCAAAAAGCCGTTGGCATGCAGCTGACAATCCTGAGGATACTCTCGTACCCGCTGGCATAATCTTGGGCATGGCTCAAGTCCACGGCGGCCAGAACTTATGCTGCGATGCGTCCATGAGGCCACTGGGTTCAAAAGATGAGAACTGCTGCCAATTACTTTCGAACCTCAGAATTCACGCGAGAAGCCTGATCTAAGCTTTAGGCAATCTCATGACAGCCATGATCACCGGTGTGTGACAGCAACAGACAAAAGACGCTGCATCGTTCCTTTCGGCAATGTAATATTTTGACGTCCTGGGTGTCCATCTGGATCGCACAGCGCAAGAGACCTGAGAAAAGGACTTTGCGTGATGATTTTCGCGTGCTGGGCTAGATCTGACCTCTGCATATTGAATGCCACCGGCCACACGCTGGCTGCCTAGATCCGAAAACCATCTTGCCGGTTCCTAATGCACGCTGGGAGTTTGTGTAGAGACCTCCGGCTGCTCTTTCCATGGGATTTGTAGATACCAGGTCAAGCCAACTTTAAACTAATGGCCAAGCCCATCGACCCGTCTACTGTAGCTCGTCTCTACCACGGCGTTCCAGGATTCGGCAAGCCTTCTTGATGAGGCCATCATGGAGTTGGAAGTTTAGGCTTCTCAAACAGAAGATACCTTGTTGAGAGAACAATCGAGATGGACAATTCGGCCCTGTGGCTCATGGCTCTTCGGCAGTCTGGGATCAGTCATTGTGCAAGGGTTGTTGCTCAGTACTTGTAGCAGCGGCGAAGCTACGACACCGACACCGCCACTTCCAAGATATCATAAAGAATCGCAGCAACCCTCTCGGGGTGGGCCTGCAACACGGCGGTCAGTGTAGCCCACACTCATCATCTGGTTTGGTGTTGCCTGCGACACCGGGCCACTGAACAGCCAGAAACACATGATGACATGTCGGCGGAGGCACTGACCAAGATACCGCTGAGACACTAGAATCTCCAAGATTTCGTAGTTATGACACCAGGCATCACCAGACCCCAGCTGGTCTAGCCACAGTACTTGCTAGGGCTGCTAGGGCCTCCTCAAAACTGTCGAGCTTCTCGTTTGAGACTTGCCATGGGCAGCTTGCCACTTGACGATACCTATCTTGAAGAACTCTGCAATGAGACTTTTGCGGCNAGGGCTGCTAGGGCCTCCTCAAAACTGTCGAGCTTCTCGTTTGAGACTTGCCATGGGCAGCTTGCCACTTGACGATACCTATCTTGAAGAACTCTGCAATGAGACTTTTGCGGCAGCACTGCCCTCACATGCATGGGGATACACACTGCACAGTTGGCCCAAGCCCTTTTGGGCATCTTGCTTGTACGAGGCATAACCTGGCGTCAACTGGTAGGAACTGTGCAAAAACACCGAAGTGCTCTGCTGACGCAGACTGCGCATTGTAGAAGTGCTCCGGGAACATTGTCTCTCAGAGCTCTGACTCTCGTCTTCTTCTTCTTCTTCGGTATCACTTGTCGGCTGCACTGAACTGAGTGTTCGGGAAGCGACTTGTAATCGAAATTGGGTGTAGGCCGCTTCTGATGGCCTTCCGGTCACTTTTTCCCGCAAGCAGCGGAACATGTCCAGGAAGTAGCTGAGCCAATCCTACTAGAATCTCCAAGATTTCGTAGTTATGACACCATGCATCACCAGACCCCAGCTGGTCTAGCCACCGTATTTGTGCTTGCGTGCTTGCGTGCTTGCATGCTTGAGTGCTTGCGTGCTTGCCTGCTTGCGTGCTTGCATGATTGCTTGCTTGCTTGCTCGCTTGCTTGTTTGGGTGTTTGATTGTTTGTCGCTGCTTGTTGTCTGCTGGTCGTGGGCTGCTGTTGTTGTTTTTGTTGTTGCTGGTATTGATGTTCTTGCTGTTGTTATCGTCATTGTTGTTGTTGCCGCTGTTGTTGCTGTTGCTGTGGCTACCCCGTGCTTCCATTGATTGCTGATTCTTGATATATGCGCTCGCCGCTAGCGGTCAGGTGTTGGCCGCCAGGGTTCGGTATTTGGGTGTTGCGTGCCAGCCATTGCCTGTTGTGTGTTACCTCTTGCCTGGGGCCGGTGGGTTGAGGGTTTCGGGTTCAGGGTTCGGTTGCTCGTTGCTTGAAGCTGCTTGCCTGCTTGCCTCTTGTCCTGAACCCTTAACCCTAAGTCCTAACCAGACCGGCTCAGGATGCTGAAAAAGAGCCACATAGCACTCTGTGATAAGAACATCGTTAAGGGTTGTCAAGGGTCGTTTAGGGTCTAGGGCCTAGGGCTAGCATTGCAGTCCCGATGGCAAAAAGCATGTTTCCTCTTTTCTCAGTGCCTGCGTTCGGAACGACGGCGCCGATCTGCCCGCTTCTCCAGGCTGACCTGCAGTGATAGTTCCGAACCAACTAAAGGGGTTTAGTGGTTACAGTCTAGGAGTTACAGTTCAAGAGGAATTTGGGTTTAGGGCTTAGGGTTAAAAAATGGTCGCTGGCACAACTGCCTGCCACCTGCTGCTCCAACAAGAGTATCTTGGGGTTTAGGGTTTCCCAGAGACTCCAATATTCCTTAATTAAGCAATATTCCTTAAATTATAGTAGGATCCCCCAATATGATTTAAGGAATATTCCTTAATTAAGCGGTATTGGAGTCTCTGGGTTCCTCATTGTATGCCAGCCACCCTACGGAAGTAACACAACCCCCGTCTTGAATGGTCCCGAGGGCCCACAACCATACACTACATAGGCCTAAAGGAGGCACAAGCCAAGGTCGAAACTCCAAACCATTACCCCAAACCCTAAACCCAAAAAAACCTAAACCCCTAAACCCTAAACCCCTAAACCCTAAACCCAAAAACCCCTAAACCCAATAAACCCCTAAACCCTAAACCCTAAACCAAAAACCCCTAAACCCCTAAACCCCTAAACCCTAAACCTAAACCCCTAAACCCCCAAACGCGAGCTCCGAATCAAGAAAGCAGGCAGCAGGTGGAGGCCCCGAGGCTGTCAACCTGCCGGAAAAACCCCAAGGGCTGGCATAAGTAGGTTATAGCTAGGGTTATAAGTCCCCGAAGTGAGGTTATCCTAATTACAACCTACTTATAAATTTACATACTAGGTCCCATGAGCCTTTAAGTAGACCCTAAACCCCAAACCCTTAAAGAGAGCCCTAGTATAGAACCCTATGGTACCCTCAAAAGGAACCCTAAATAAACCCTACTTACTAAGTCCCATGAGCCTTTAAGTAATGTATCAAATCAATTCCCAAGCCGAGGGTTCAGGGGTTTAGGGTTTAGGGGTTTAGGAATTCAGGGGTTTAGGGTTTAGGGGTTTAGGAATTCAGGGGTTTAGGGTTTAGGGGTTTAGGAATTCAGGGGTTTAGGGTTTAGGGGGAATTCAGGGGTTAGGGTTTAAGGGTTTAGGGTTTAAGGTTGGCTGTGTATGTTGTTAAATCTTTTTCAGAAAGTCAGGCTGTTTTGGCAGGATCCAAGCACCAGCTTCAAAACTAACCTTGAGCCGCTAAACCCTAAACCCTAAACCCTGAGCCCCAACCCGAACCGCAAACCTTAAACCCCGGTCCTTCAACGCCTTAAACCCTCGACCCTAGCGTAAGGCCCCAGACCCTAACCCCCAACTATACACCCTAAATGCCTTAAACCCTAAACCTCAGAAGCAAAGGCATCACCCTAAACCCTAAACCCTAAACCACAGCCTGGCGCGTTCACGCTCCGGCCTCGGCCTCCGGATCTGGCCGTCCGAGCCCCGGGCCACGCCTCGAGGCACTGCACTGGCCGCTCGGGTGACACATGCGTACCTGACGAAAGGTGACATCTACATATGTATATATATGTATATACATATATATATATATATATGTTTTTATATCTCTGGATCTGCATCTGTATCTACATCTACATCTATATCTATATCGGCGTCTATGTCTATGGCTCTATCTACATCCATATAAACTGTAATACAATTTGTTGTGTGGGATCTTTCGACTGTACCTGCAATTCAACTGAGGGCTTGCGGAGTAAGCTTTCCTGCCTATGTGATGGAATCAGGACCCGACGAGGTTATAGTGAACCCCAGAAAGTTGGAACATGGCTTTAGGAGGATTAGCGCTAGGATCCCTTATACTTTACCTTAAGGGCATGAGGATAACGATGTTCCAACTTTCTGGCTTCTACTGTAATGTGAACAAACTGCACATCATGTGCATGGGGATCCATTCCTCAAGACACCCCCTGCAACCTTGATAGCAGATAGCAACCTTGCTACCCAAAGCATGCCTCTAAAGAAATCGTCGAACCCTCAAGAACTCTGACATGCCCAAATTCCCCCAAGCCGTGTAAAGCCTGTGTCAACCCCCCACGTAAAACTCAAACAAGCGAGATGTCGAACTGTCTGTTCCGCTACAATAGGGAGCACCAGACGGAAAAGTACGACAAAACCTGTAATAGCAAAATTGTAAAATTCAATACCACTCTGTCAGTTGCTGGTACAACTGTCACCTGAACCGTCATTATCACATGGCTGTGGCTTTAAGAACTTTGAGAATCTCATGCAGGAAGTAAGACAGGAAGCAGCCAGAAGCGCCCGTCTCGAAACATCAGACCAAACACACCAACCTCCCGCGAATGGGGATCCCCTCCTATCCAAGTAGGCGATGTTGGAATCGCTGGGTACCTCAACCCTACCATCGTGATTGCATCCTTGCCACACCAAACAAAGCCCAAAAAACATGTCATCAGGCGCTGAAAGACCCTCATAAAATCCAACCCTCAACCGAGTGTAGCCCTTGTCAAACCAGCTAAAGGCCATGTAAAACGATACTTCTCCTGCCTTGAAAAGCTTTCAGGGAGCATGGAAAGTTCCGTGTGGAAGTCAACATCACGCCAAGCTAAGCATGCTGTCATGTAGAGTTCGGTTGTTCTGCTTGGGGTTTAGAAATTTGGGTTTAGGGGCTACGGCTTGGGGTTTCGGGGCGGTCTGAAGTTCACGGTGTGGAATCATCTTGGCAAAGGTTGGCTACGGTTTTGTCTCTAGCCCTGGGGTATATGCTACAGACTGCTGCGACACATCAAAAACCTGAGAGAGAGGCTGCCCGGCCCTACCGTATACAAGATGTGCCGGAAGAATGGTGCTCGTGCCACTTCACGGACGGAAACTAGGATGTAGTAACCATAATCAAGCATGATGATATGCAAAGCATGACCACATGCATGAGTAGATCTCCGACGCACCGTTTTCCTGCGAATGATCGCGAGGCACTGTCTGCCTGGCAGCGTCGCAAGGGTCCTTAGCNTGAGTAGATCTCCGACGCACCGTTTTCCTGCGAATGATCGCGAGGCACTGTCTGCCTGGCAGCGTCGCAAGGGTCCTTAGCCGCACAGAGTCTGCATCAAGCCATGAATCAGAGTTGCGGCCTTAAAGTTCTTTTCGGCTCATCTCACAATGGGAGCAAGCCTTTGAGACACTTCTCCTGATGCTTGGCATCCAGCTATCGTGATTCTTCCAAGGTTTGTTGCTTGCCAGGCCCGGGAGGGCAGCATGCATGGGCGGCAGTGGGCGGCCACTAGGAAGTATCCGCCATTAGGAC